>BSBM01000114.1:23482500-23605000 GCA_027924585.1 Larix kaempferi
CTAATGGTCAATGGTTTGGGGATTGAGATATAGGGGTCATGGATTTATGGTTACAAGGATGAATATTTATATGTACATGAGGATAATGCGAGTTAGTGATTTTTTGTAATAGTATATCTCCTAACCCTTGTGGCGAAGGAGAGAAGAGAGGGGTGAGGGAGGGAGGAGGGATTGGGTAGAGTGGAAGAGAGTGGGGGGGATTGAGTGGATAGGAAGAGAGGGGGGTGGGGTTATAGAGAGGGGGGGGGTCCCAACCTTAGAGTCAATCTCATCTTATTCAACAAAAATAGTGAATGAAAATAGTTTGGAACTTTTATGTCTATGAATGGAAATTAGATTTTATAGAGATAGAATTAACGCGTGCATGCATTTGCATATGCGTGCATCTGCATGTGTGCGCATAGCAACATGTGTGCGCATCTACATGTGCGAGTGTCTGGATTCAAATTATTTTTGGTGCCCTTGCAGGTTTGGTATTAGCTTCAGATTGCCAAACCTTGAGGCGTGGTTTGATTTATGGCAGAACACATCAAATGTTGTAACTTCATGTTTTTCACACTTAGTTCCGCATATGCTCCACTAGTGCACTATTGATGAAATTGCACACACTTGTCGAGCTCTGTGTGCAGATTCTAACTATATATTTTTTGAATAGATCTGTTGTTGTTTTCTATTTTTAATTCATTTTTAACTGCACTCATGTCAAATTTGTAAAAAACATAGGTCGTTTAATTGGCCTATAATTTTTGATTGACTTGTACATATTTAGAAAACAGAAAAGAACCCGCACAAGAGTACAAGAATACCTACAAGATAAAAAAAAATGTTGATTGATTATGTTCAGACCATGATATGGTGGACCAACACTCGACCATGTCATCATAAGGTTTCATCGACTTTCGTAATTTAAAAAAAATATAAAATTAACTTTTAAATTTTTTGAAAAACAGCCCCACACAAGATTTGTCTGTTTCCTACGCCTCTACATATTTTTTTCCTCATAAATTGACAATTTACATAACAAACCGGTGGACCAACAAAAACATGTGCATTATGTTTTAGAGAAAAAATAACATACCAATATTAAAATAATGACATTTTGGGGTGGTTATACCACTTTTCCATAAATAAAAGTTATATATTCCGGAAATCCGTTTTTCTACGTTTCATCTTTTTACACCTAATTCCAAAAAGTTTTGTAGGTACCTCTAATAATTCATTTTAATGATAATATTTCTGTTTTTCCAGCATGTCATTGCAACTACGTGTCATAATTGGGTATCATTACCTTACACCAACCCTACAATATGTGTATCTTTGAAAATCTACTCTCTAAAATTATTATCTTTAAGAAATACAAGCTAATTATTTTGTTTGATTATATCATTTATATGTTTAAATAACTAGGAAACAAGATTATCAAATTCAATTTGATTTTAATGGGTTGACACATTATAAATATTATTGGTATTATGAATGTTTTAAAAATGAGATATAATTTTAATTTATTTTATGTATTGATAAATGTTTTTCATATTTTATTTGGTTACTTTGAGGTCATTTTTAACTTTAATATATTATTGATTAAAAAAGGATCTTACACAATGTTTTTATTTTATTTTTAAAGATGACAAAACCCTATCATAACTTATTTGTCAATTCATAACTAAGATAACCATCAATGTTATTCAAAGAGAATCAAACCAACTTAAAATTTAAAACTTAAATCAAAATTTACTTAATACATATCCTTTGAACACACGTAAAAGTTTTTTTGTACACAAATGGCTAGTTAGATGTTTTGATCAAAATTATAAAACCAAATGTTATTTATAAAAAAAAAATTTAAAGCCAATATAGATCCATCTTAAATCAATATCTATCAAAGCACAAAGAGTGTCCGCATAAGAAAGGCAAAGGCTAGATAATGATAGATTTTTCGAGAGAGAGTATTCACTTGTTTTACAATGTTATCAAAAATAAAAATAATTGCACCGAGAGGAGCGAGGTGCTCTACAACCAGTATGGGGGAGATGTTGTAACATTTATTCTTAACAAAATAATTAAAAAAATTCATGTCAGCTCATAAAATAAAAAAATATGGAAAGTATTTACAAGAATCCATGTTGGCTCATAAAATAAAATACCATGAAAAGTAATTAAAAAATGGATATTTGTCTATAAAATAAAAACTTAAAACTTAAACCTGGATCTATTTATCAATCAAGAGAGATCAAATTTCTCGACTTTAAATTAAAAAAAAAAAATACACCTTAAGACATTGGATCCCTCTCGATACTTGATAGATCCGAATTTAAGATGAATCTATGTTCATAATAATAAAATTAAAACCAAATGTTATTTATAAAATAAAAAAATAAAACTAATATAAATTCATTTTAAACCTATATCTATTTTAATTTTTATGAATCTAAAAAATGGACGAGTTAATATTGCTTAGAGGTATGTTTAGAAATCAAGATTGCTTAGAGGTATGTTTAGAAATCACAAGAGACCATTGTGAAATTCCACAATGCAATGTTACCATAATTTCTGAAACCAGAAAGTGTGTCATATTGCAGGCATGAGAAAGAGTGTCATAGCAGTTGAAACCTACTACTTTCTTGACAGTTGGACGGCGAACGTCACCAGTACATTGCATTACCTAACTAATACAGATTAGAAACAACGGCAGTCTTGATATTCTATATATGGTCATGCGCCCCAAACTGTAACTCGGCTTGCTTCGCCCTTACACTCAAACTTCAATGGTTCACTTCCTCCTAATAATTTTGCAGGAATTGGATTTGCCTTCGCTTCATTACTAGGAATTCTTGAGAAATCCCACTGATCGCCAAGTCCTCCTCCTCCGTCGATATGTGGCAGCTGATAGCTGCTATTCATATCCTCACCCTGAAAATCGTTTAACTGCAGTGTAATTGCTGGTTGACCAAACTGAGAGAGGGAATTATGTCGGGAGCCATCATGATAGTCTTCCAAGATACCAATTCCTGCCACATTAGTGGTATAAGCTCCTGGATCGACGACATGAGAGCAATCAGCTGCAGTGTTTGGATATGAATGACAACCGCGCCATTCAGAAGATGCTGTGAGTAGCGAATAGTCGAGTATGATCTCATGACTTTTACTGAAGATCTCGTCATCAAAATTATTCTCGAATTTTTCTTTCATCAACTCGCTTCCAGTAAGATCATGGACAGTAATGGTGCAGCCAAGAGAGTAATATACTGATCCCTTTTCAGAATCATAAAGTAGTGGTAGTGTACTAGTTGTCCATGAGTCTATTTGTTTGCATGCTGATTTTGCAGTCTCATGATCAGTATGGCCGTGAGCTTGCACAGTGGTACACATTAAAGCATGAGTAGAGAGGCTGTCATGGGTATGGACAGAAGTAGACTCAATACTCAAATGATAATAAGAAATCAGTTGGTTGTTGGTGGTACTGGGGTGATCTCTATCTATTGAAAACTTATGATCTTGATCTTGCACTTGTTCATGTTCTAATTTTAATGCGCCCGGAACACAGAACTGATTTTCTGTAGTAGTTAGAGCATTGAAAGTGTTATTAGGTGGCTGGTATCCTTCAGCCATGACATCCATGTACGGCTGGACAGAGTGAAAAGACATAAAAACATCATCAGAATGAGAAAACACTGAATTGCTAGTGCTAATTACATGAGCAGAATGGGAAGGGATGTTAGAGCTGGTGTCGGTATTGCCGTTGGTGGCAGTGGAAGAGGAGGGGTCGTGTTTGAACTTTATGTTTTTCTTGATTGAAGAGTTCCAGAAGTTCTTGATCTCGTTGTCTGTGCGTCCTGGTAAATGTTTAGCAATTTGAGACCACCTGCTTGGCGTCGTCAAGAACATTAATCAAGAGAGCGATAGGGGAATGAAATGTGATGAATGTTAAAAGAACAAAAGAGAGAAGCTCAGGATTGAAACACACAAAACCTGTTGCCAAGAATGGATTGTAAGTGTATGATCTGTCGCTGTTCTTTGTGTGAAAATGCACAGCGTTTAAGCCCAGGACGTAAGTAATTATACCATCTCAGCCTACAGCTCTTTCCGCATCTCTGCAGACCTGTAGATATGATTGTATTTGCATGGCATCAGATTTTATTATTGCATTGGAGTTAGATGTAGGGATGTAATGTATTGAATTGAACTGAAGTAAAAGACTATTTGAGAATTGAGTATACGTGGCCGGTGCTTACCAGCCTGCTTGGCGACATAACTCCAGCAGCCCATGAGGCCGTTTCTCATGACGTAGTTGGTGAGTTTGTAATCTTCGTCGCGTGACCACAGACCCTTCTTTATCTTTGGTTTGCATGAGGGACTTGGCGGAACAGCTTTTCCTTTTCCTTGCCCTTGGTCCTGCCCTTGTGTGCGCCTCATTTAGCCAACCCTAATTGCTCCGCCCTGACACAGAGTTTTCTGACTGCAAAGCCCAGCGCTCAGCTCGCTATATATCCGACCTCAAACATATATAGGATTCATTTCATCGTGTCGTCATTCGCCGACATTGAAAAAACTAAATTTGTTTTAATTCCGACAATATTCTTCGATCTTGAGCGTTTCACCAACTGGCTGTTTTTCTTATTGAAGATGCCCCTTCCGACAAGAAGATGATATTTCTCATTCCTTCTGTTGAAGGCATTCATATTCTTCGCTTAGCTACCACATCGACATCGTGTTTGTTAGTTCATTCATTCATTGATCTGATTCGGACTAGACATACTATCTACAATTTTCTTTGCTATTAAGTCAATAAGATGCGATTTCCGCTGAAGAATGTTTGACAATCAAACGACACCAACAAACCAGATTTGAGGAGTAATCACAAAAACAAAACAAAGAATGTTTGACAATCAAGCGACACCAACAAACCAGATCGAGGAGGAGTAATCACAAAACAAAACAATTTATCCTGTCTTTGAAGAATGTTCGACAATCAAACGACACCGACACACCAGATTGAGAGTGAGTAATCACAAAAACAAAACAACTTGCCCAGTATTTGCATTTATCATGGGTTGTTTAATTCTATTTTCACTGTTAACCACAACACACGCACTCCACTCTAAAGTATATTGCATAAAAGTGGGCTTAATTTTTCAAAACGGGCAAATATTGAGGCGACACATATGAACCAGGGATGGAATTTGATGGGCATTGATGCATTTTAGGTTAATTATTTTTACAAACCATCATTAATTTTTATTAATAAACTTATGCCTAGATAAGTGGTCAGTAGTAAGTGGCATGTTATTATATATGTAATAGTGGAGATTGAAACTTCTTTCCCATTTGATTGAAGAATAGCTTGATGAGTTTGTCTAAAACTAGAATGGATTTTCTTTCATTCCACTTGCTCTTTCTTTTTTCTATTGTCATAGCATTGTCCCAATATGGAGTCGTGCCCTTCCTTTAGAGGATAAGTCAGTTTTCAAATTCTAAAGTGCAACTTCAAGAGAGAGGTGGGTACCATTTTAGAAGAAGAAGTCTGTTGTAAACTATGTTAACGAAGGAATCAACCCAACCACCCACCAAACATCAACCATTTATTAGCTATTGAATTTACCAAGCATAATCAATTTATCATACTACCGAATCTAGGAATTTCAAACACTCTTGCTTTTTGGTTATGGACCTCAAAGGCTAGAAGCGCCTCTTGAATTTAGATACCCATTTATCTATACACTTTGAAAGTGCGAGCTACTAATTTTGTTAAGATGTTATTTTCAATTTTTTTATAAATTTGATAATAATCTAAAAACAAATTTTAATCAAACTGTTTTGTGTTTTTTCTTAAACATGAAATTGATTTTCGTTATTTTGATATGGAGCTGCGTTATAAAACTTGTGACTAGACAACGACATGGCCATAAGTTTTTGTGGTGGGAGGCTCCCAATCCCACTTTGTACACTTCCAAAACTTCGAAGTTACAATTTATAGGTCTTGTTGCTAAAAGGTTTTCATCGTATCTATTCACATTTTTTAAATGATGTATTTGATATATGTTATTTAACTTAATAACATTTTATTATTCTTGTAGTCTTGGTATTTGGTTGAAACAATTACTTTTACTCATGGGTAAAAAAACTTATAAACAAGTTTGAAAAAGTGATTTCTTCTTATCCATTTATAGCCAAGGGAAAGTGAATGGCCCAAAGAAGAAGTGAATGACCCAAAGAAGAAAGCAGGAACCATGAACTCGTTGGTACAAATTTTGACCCTCCCCACAAAAACACATTGATAATTAAACTGAATCCCATGGTTGTCAATTTGAATGGAAAAAATGTATCACATCATTGGCTCTATATTTGTAAAACTTGTGCCCCAAAAATAGTTTTTTACCATAAGATTTATATATTTGTAAAACTTGTGCCCCAAAAATAGTTTTTTACCATAATATTTGCATCATGAATAATACATACACAACTCCACTTCCCTGAAATATTTGTTGTAGCTTGGTATGTGCAAGTTCACGTGTAATAATAGTTGAGGAATCCAACATACCTTGGAAAAAGAGCCTTATTAAACTTCTTTTGACAAAGGAAGGGTTTAACATTATACAGTAAAATCTTAATTTCAATGCTTTTTTTAATGAATTGCCTCTAGAAAGGGCATATTATATTTATCTAGCCTTTTAACTCAAGTCCTTTGGAATAAAATGTCACAATTTCAATTACACCATTGATGCAACATGTTAACCTTGAAAATTTTGGTATGTTGCATTACATGTGGCCTAACAAATTAACCTCTAGAAAAGATTCTAGGTTCCACCTTTTGTTTGCTTCCTAACTTGATCACTTAATGTACTTCATATGCATAATGCTGACACATGTTACTTTTGAGTTGTTTGTCAATGTTAGTAGGTTTTTTTGTTCCACCCTTCCACCCTTGATTTCCAGAGTACATGATCAATGAAAAACATGGGTAAATGGGTCGATTGTTATCTTTTAATTGGAAATTAAATTCCCTAATAAAAACGTATCTTCTAATTGAAAATTAAAATTTCACAATTTCAATTACACCATTGATGCAACATGTTAACCTTGCAATTACAAGTGGCCTCATAAATGATTCTAGGTTCCATGCTTTGTTGGTTTCTTAAGTTTATCACTTAATGTACTTCAGATGCATAATGTTGGTACACGTTACTTTTGAATTGTCTATGTCAATCTCACTAGGTTGTTTTTTTCCACCTTTGATTTTCAAAACACATGATCAACGAAAACATGGGTAAATGAGTCTATTGTTATCTTTTAATTGGAAATTAAAGCACATATTTTAATTGAAAATTAAATTATTTAACAAAAACATTATTATTAAAGGGTATTTTTTTACTAAAACTTCATTGTTGAAGGGTTATTTTTTCACTAAAAAATTGTGTCACGGGTGTTGTTCGGGAAATTCACCCTATAGTGAGGAAAGGGACACTATCAACTTAAGGGGAGACAGGTAAACACAATAATTACGCTACAGAAACATCTATAAATGGAAATAGATCAAAGATCTTGAAGACATACCTTATTACTGACGTTTGATCCTAGTTTGCTTGATCTTGCGCTCAATCTTCAACTTGATCTTCCACTTCAATAGACCTGCAATATAAAGATACCTTCCTCAGCGTATCTTGACTGATATAAAGATGATGAAATTGAAATACAATTCAAACGTCAAGAACAATCAATCATTTAACCAAATAAATACACAATCCATTAGGCATTATATTTGGGACATGAAGGAATGTTTCAACCTTTATTGTCAAAAGCATATAATGATTACAAGTTATACCTGGTCAATGCAGCATGCTTATGCAACCAGATTCTGGGCTCCTGCTCTTCTCTGACTTGAAATCTTCCAGCATAACAACCATTCATACAAACTTCTCTTCTTATGAATGAGAATCTCCACAATGTCTCTCTTTGTCTAACCCCTCTCCTCAATCCTCCTTGTATTTATAGGACAAGGAAGGTAGTTTAGATCGAGAGGTGGTTGTAATGGAAGTTGGGGAAGTTGCAGAACCAACTGCAACTAATCCCAATTCATCAAATTAATATATTTTTGATCATATTGTAAGGTGTGCGTGAGTTTTTCACCATGGAGTAGCGCACAGTATGCAACTTCAGTGTTTAACAACTAGCGTTTGCAACTTTTTGAGGGTGTGCGCTAGTTTACTGAAGTGGAGTAGCGCACAGTAGGAGGTGTGCGCTACTATTGCCTTGTGGAGTAGCGCATGAGCGCTGGTATACTGAAAGAGAGTAGCGCACAACTCAAAACATGAGGTTTTTCAGGGTTTTGTTAGCTTGCAGAAGGGTAAGTCAAGTCAAGGTATCATCCAAGGTCATCATGCTCTTCAATCCAAGTTGTCCTTTTGTGTGATCGACAACTCAAGGTGATCACGGACGGAGAAGTGCAGATTTGACCTATAACAGATGCCCCCTAATGTGTGAGGTCAGAGGGAAACGATGGCCGAAATACATTATAAATCCAAGTCAGAGGAGGAGCAAGAAACCGTAGAACCAAGTCACAGAAACACCTGAAACACAGATCAAGGTCAGCGAACAATTACATTTTTGACATCATATAGATGTATAGTGTGACACAACATGATCTCCGATACATAACTAGGAGATGTATATATAGCATGGCCACTTGAAAAACAAGCGTGGATCCATGTCAAACTGAGAGACCATAGCCATAACAACAAATTGGATCTATGTCTCATGCAGAGCCGAATATAAGTGAGTCTCAGTCTTGCGCAACTTGGGTGATAACATAATGAGGTGATGTCATCAACATCCCAAGGTCTTCATCCAAAACAACCCAAGGTACAAACCCTAACCATGTGAATAAATGAGCTAATAGTCGAACATGGGGGGTATCGTTTGATTACCAGTCCTTGATGTATATCGTTAACAAATGCGAGGGATTCCACTGATAATGATGATGGGGCCCAAGGTACCTAGTACGATCCAACAAGTGTGAATAAGTGGACTTGGAGTCGAACACTTGAGGATCCTTTCAAATAAGAGACATTGATATATTCTAATAATTCAATAGCGAGGAAAATTGCCACGGGTGACTGCAATCTCCAAGGTACTAACCGAAACTCTAAACTTCAATCCCAGAGAAAAATGAGTTGATGTTGATGAGAAGAAGTCCGTTGGAAGGGAGGCCTTAAGGCTTCCTCCATCATCCAACACGAGGGACACTCGACTGGTATGAGCTGATATGGAGTAATATATGTAACAAGACTGACACTAGGATGGCCGACACATGAGGTCAAGGTAAACTGTAGAAAGGTCGACATGGGCTATATCCTTGAACAGTGAGCACGACACAAAGTGACTTAGGCAGTTTTCAACATAGTGGGGAAAATGATATAAGCTTGTAATGTAGGAGACATTAGCAGACCCTCCATATGGTTGGAAGAATAACCAACTGGGGGAGTAAGCAACTCGGAGATAAGGTTCACCCTAAGGTCAAAAACTAAACCCAACCGACATGATAGACTCAAGTAGGTGCTGTGTTCAAGGATAGAACTGACTGAAATTGCCTTTGAAACTGAAGATATGATACATCCTTCTTATCCCTTATTCTTTTTAGATAAAAGAATACCTTTCTTGTTGTTTTAACCAGTCCAAGAAAGAATGAAAACTCAATAGATCCAACCATGTAACATTTTTAACGATCCCATGGGAGGAAGACTCAGGACCTTCTTCATTGTTTATAGAGTTCGAAGAAGAGATAGAAGATTACTCTATATTACTGATCTCTGGATTTTAATATCGAGCCGAGATCTGTTCTTGATCGCAAGTGTTTTCAATTTTAAGGAGTCTGAAAAACTTAAACAATAAATCCATACACCTACTCGTGGATTTTAATATCGAGCCCAAGTAGGTTAATGATCGCTGGTGTTTTCCTGTTTATAGAGTTTGAAAAACTTAAACAATCATCTTTACACCTATCCATGGATTTTATATCAAGCCCGGATTGGTCTGTGCTCGGCAATGTTTTCTTGTTTATAGAGTTGAAAAACTTAAACAGTCCTCTATTAACCATCTCGTGGATTTCACATCGAGCCCGAGTAGGTGAATGCTCGCTTGGTGTTTTCATGTTTAGAGAGCTTGAAAACCCTAAAGAAAGGCTCCGAAAGGTCCTTTTTCATAAAGTTAGTCTCCTCCCCCGAAAAAGTATAAAACAATGGAAGAAGAACTCTTCTAGCATATACACAAGTATACCTAGAGTATACCTTTTCCGTAAATTATCCACCAACACCCGGAAAAGGGGTAATTCTATACCTGAGTGGATGAGCCTTCAATTACTTTAACGAGCTTGAAAAGGACAAGTTTGCTCGACGATCTTTTTTAGGTTTAAATAGTCCAAACAAGAGCTTAAAATGACTTAAATGACAACTTTTAGGATCACGACTCATGATTTGCCAAAACTAGGACTTCAACAAATATGTTAGTAATCGCGACAACAAATCTTAAATGAGATGTAAATTTTAACTATGAGCTAGTTGAAAAGGTCTATCATCAAGAAAATTAGTCTTAAATGATTGATCCTACAAAATTTTAGTGAAAAAATGAGAACCATTGGGTGAAATTACCTTAGTACCATATGTAGCTATCAATTGATTAAATATGACAAATTGGTAGAATTTGCAACTATAGAGATTTTACGAAAGTGGGTAAAAATTTAAAAACAAACTCATATATGTAATTTCAAAATTAAAACTCAAATTTCATTTTGGTTTTGTAGGGCAAAAATTGGGAGCAAACCCTTGGATTTCAAACCTTCGTGGCGATCAACTCAAGCAACCAATCGACATTTTGCCTCCACCAAGTAATTTTATTTCATCCTAACTTGCATTTCCATTGTTTATTTGTCAATTTTTGAGCTAAAAATCAATTTTAAGGTCATGCTCACATTGTTAGAAGCGTGTGCGCTACTCTGCTGTAGGAAAAGTAGAGCATACTTGGAGGTATGCGCTACTATGCTTGTACACAGTAGCGCCCATGCATGACTGTGTGGCTTATACAGTAGCGCACACCCTTGAACATGTTAAAAAAAAAGTGTCGAGATGCTAAAAATTGACATTTTTGTGGCAGGATGGTACTTGTTTGGAGGGAGAGAGAACATGAGGATATGGATAGGGTGGCAATGCAAGACCCAACCACTCTCCATGCACTCCGAAGATGTGGTTTGTTAAATTTTTACCGAACCGTGAGCATGAGGGCACTCAATCGATTGCTTCAAAGACCTGTTCAATACTGGGATGTAGATGCCAATGCATTTGATATCTGGGGACAAACCCTGGACCTTACTGTCGACGAAATATACTTCATTACCGAACTCTCTAGGAGGGGAGATGCGGTAAATTTGAAGGGATCTTCTCGCAATGTGGGTGCTACATCGGCGCAAGAATATTTGAATGCATATTGTGTGGCGGGAGCCGAGAAATCAGGAAGTCAAATCCTAATTTCTACCATTGAAAGCCTCCCTCTAAAGGTTATTGTGAGTATGTTAAATCGAATGTCGGGAAGTGCCATACAACACTTAGCCTCGAGGCATTCCATGCATATTGCTGTCAGATGCTTGCAGGGACATGTGTACGATTGGTGTACTAGCTTGTTGGAAAATATGAAGCTTCAACTCACGGGTTGTAAGTCTGGGAGTATGAAGAACTTTGGATACGACAACATTTTATGTACCTTCTTTTTTGAGAGGGTACCTGCTCTTAGCTTGGGCATGCCTCTACCTCCAACCAATCCTCGTAAGCCGAGATTGGGCCGCTGGGGTGACATTTTTCTTTGCTAGGGTGGTGGTGAAAGTCACTTTTGCTATCATACTGATGATTTCTGGGGGTGGTGGGAGAGACAGGTGCCGACATTCAAGTAGTTTCCGTATGTTGGATTAGACTTCCGCCATTATCTAGAGCTGGTACTTCCTCCAGGTGGATCCTGGGGAGATATTGGTATGTTTTTATTTTGAGAATTATTTATTTTTTTCAAATTTTCAATTATATGATTTTTATGAATGAATTTTGAAGTACTAAACAAGTGTCATATGCAGATATTGGGCCTGTTCATCCCGAGGGACATCCTACTATCTTCATGAGGCCAGCAGATGTTGGTGCAGCTGATGCTATGTTAGGGACCATAGAGCGGAAAGTGAGTCGATTGACTCATGATGTTCTTACATGCCGTATGGACCAAATACCTATTGATATGCAGGAAGATGTAGTTGGGGTGACCCCAGCATGGATTAGGGTGCTGCAGAATATAGCTAGGTTGGTCATATGTTATCAGGATGTAGTAGATGACGATGAGGCCCCTCCTTCTCCATAGGAGATGGATACTTTATGTGTATATTTTTGAGGCCACCGAGCCCAGTTTTGTAACTTATGACATGACTTGTGATAGACTTATGATCCAAAACTCATATTATATTTTTTGATGCAGTATCGGATATATATATAGTATCGATTATGTACATGTGTGTGTGTTTAACTTTATGTGTGAAATGCTATTTATGGAAATGTATGATACAAATTCCAATCTAAAACATAATTTGCAAATGAATCAGCTAATGCATTTAAATTTCTTGGAATGTGTTGATATATAATGGAATCAAACTGTCTTTCCAATAATCTGACTTGCAAAAACTGTCGTAGCAAAACAGGATCTCTAATCTAATAAACACCCGTTAACTGAAATACAACTAGTTGCGAATCAAGTCTTACCTCCAAATGTGAAATGCCATGAGTAAGAGAATCTCGGATAAGTTCTATAACCGCACTGTACTCAGCTACATTGTTCGTAGTGGGACCCAAACAAACCCCCCCCCGAAGAGAACAGTTGGCCAGCGGGTGAGTAAATGACCCAAGCTGTTGAAGCCAACTTGTTGAATATTGTAACTTCTAAGAATATTATATTTGTATATTATTTATTCCGGAGATGTTCCATACCTCCGATGTGATTATACTATGAATCCGGAGATGTTTATTCCTCCGAATTGGTTGTGGTAACTAGGGTTATTAGACCCACCATGTGGGGGTCGGCCGAGTCAGTTATAATAGGGTATTTAACCTAATGGTTAAATACGAGCCTACATGTACTTGTGTAAAATACATGTCAGTGTAGTGTATAAATAGAGGAGGTATGTTCCTCATTTGACACACACACACACTTGAGAGAGGCGCACTTGTGGAGGAGAGGTCTGCTATGGTGGAGACGGAGATCATCTCTTTGGTTTGCATCTTTGTATATTGCTGGTCATCTATATTGAGGAAGCTTTACTAGGTTTTCTACCCCATGAGGGTTTCCCAGGATAAATCTGTGTCTCTTGTGTTTATGCTATGCTTGTTGTTTCTTCAGTGATCCTGTATATGCTATTATTGTGAAATGGAATGTAATGCTGCTATTTTCTGTCTTAGCATATTAAATTTTAACATGGTATCATAGCTAACCTGAAGGAAGACAAGGTATGGCACTTAAGACACTTGCTTTACTTACGACAATTTGAAGGTTAGGGTTTTACATAGCAAAAACTAGTCATCGTGGAACTTTCGCTATAAATCCAATTCTGCAAAGTTTCAGGGTCTGAAAAGTTTACAGGTCGAAGATAACATCCCCAGGTACCTTGTGTCCAAAGGGAAACCTCATATTCGTTGTACTTTATAAGTTATGATCAGTACACGTTAGGGTTTCTGCCTCTTCCAGATCTCAGTCAAAATTAGGTCACCTTGGAAAAAAGGTCATAACTTGGGCTAGGAAGCTCCAAATGAAATTTCGTAAAAAGTGACAGGTAGTACACAGACTGTACTATCTCAGGAAACGTTTTCAGAGGCCGAAGGTGAACCAGTTACACGTGGCATGCCGTACAAGTTCGCTCTCCTGTTTTATCCCATAAACAGGTCACGTTGCGACACTTGGCATAACTCTCTCTCCGAAAATCCAATTGAGGTAAGACCTATCAGGATGGAAAGATGACAGGTCAGGCTACTGCAAAAAAATTTTTCAGACCCTGTGGAAAAGAAATTTCAGAGTTATAGCAGAAACAATCAGGTGCATATTTGTGTCAAAACATAATTATTTTTGGAGCACCTTTATTCATGGCTTCCGGAATTTAGGGTTTCAGAGAAAGTTAGAATTTTTTGGAATCGGAGTCCACGGCTGAATGCTACTCAGGAAAATTGAAATTTAGAGACCAAGATCGAATTTTTTGGTTGGGTAGAAGACCGGGCTTCATCAAACCCTAGTTCGGGTTCCTGTCCAGAAGATCCAGAAGTTTCGAAGGCAATTTTGAGGGGTCAAATTTTGGAGATTTCAAAATTGAAGAATGCTAGGTGGATCATCTCAGCAAGACACATTCTTCCATCCATTCAGAAGTGTGAAAGTCAAAGATTGAATTTTTAGGGTTTCTCTAGCAAACCCTAATCAAGCTCCAGATCAAGTTTCAGGGGGAGTTGAGGCTAAGGCCTTACATAAGAAGACTACAAAAGGTCTCGACAGGTATGACTTAAGGAGGTTCAGGTATGCCTTGAAATCTGATTCTTGATTAAGTTCATAATGTGTTTGTCTTCATGTTATTTATTAGTACAATCTCGATTAATTGTCTTATCACCCTAGTAACAATATGAATGCATGTGAATGATCGAAGACATTCATTGATTAGGGCTATATGATTGTACTTATGCATTATGGTGTTGTGTAAGGTTGATGTTGTCTACTAACAAGACACAGGTACATCACAAAAGACAAATCAAGTTCCATGACCATGACAACATGAAGACAAAGACTCACGAGGTATGTATGACTTTGTTATATTATGTTTAACCTATGAGACATGCAGGTTCTAGCTCAGGATCTCTAAATCATTGAAGAGATTGTTTAGGTATGTTGTACATAACTAAGCAGGTATACTAATCCAGGTATGTTTTCCTATGTCATGTTAGAATCTTACCTTGTGTAAGTATACTTGGTATGATTGGTTAGTAATCAAGGGTTTATGCATACTAGATCAAACAAGAATATGCATGAGTAAAAGAAGACTTCCTTGAAACCCTGAATACTAATGATCATGACTGTACATATTCAAGATTATTTAGAATTAGAATGTTTTGATAATATTGAGAATATACTAATGAATGTATGTTTGTGTATGAGATCATGAGGATGACACTAGTGTACACTTGAGCATGCACAGTGGTACAAAATGAATAGAAGTTCAGAAGACATACAGAAGATCAAGCGGGAGACAACCACACAAACATAAAAGATAAGTATTTGAGTTGTTATTAGAAATAGTAAATGATATTGCTTGTATGCATATTTGTATTCCTAGGATATATCATGCTAAGTGTAAACATTCATAAAGCATTGAATAGTATACTACTAATATGCATATGATTGGTAAATTGGACAAACATTCCATTGTTGCTTGTCTAGAATGAAACCTCTTTGCTGACATAATGAGAGCTATGCACACTCTCGATAGTATGTTCTGGTAGAGATGGAAGGCATCTAGATAGCCACTGTATGCATACAGGATATGGGAAAGTGTTGTGCCAAAGTATTGGTCAAAATAGTTGCATAACTATGTAAATGATATCTGTATGCATAATAGGTTATCATGTCAATATGATTTGATGAATGATGAACTCTGAACAAGCGATGGATGTTCAACAAAAGATTTACAAATCAAACACACTATAGAAAGCTTGTGGTTAAGAGATTCTCTTAGAAAGAGGAAGAGAATCATGATGAGATGTTTTTCTCCAAGGGACTAGATAAGACCATTCTCTTAATAATGTAATCAGGTTCTGTATGGGTTCCCAGGATTGGTAGTCAATTGATGAGCTTAATGATCATCATGGGTGATGTGGATCTCAACCTTTTCTACAAGGTTGAATATGGGTTCTATACACATATGACATGGGTGCAAGAAGGAACTCACCACAGAGTTCGAATGATTTTGAGGCTCATATTAGTAGACCCATCTGACGAGAGATGGCACAGATAGATATGCAGAAGATCACTCAATGCTGAGTGTGAATAATGGACAATTGACAGCTTCATGACAAAGCTTGGGCTTTACCAGAAATAAAACTGTTCCTAACCTTTACCTTAAGGTTGTGGATGATGAACCTATCATACCATTATTGTATGACGATGATCTCTTTCTGACAAGGAATGAGAAACAGGTCATGAAAATGGCTGCATAAATGAAAATGAAAGATCTTGGATTAATGCACTACTTCTTAGGTCTAGAAGTATGGCAAGATCCAAAAGGAATCTTTTAAATCAAGGTAAGTATGCTGTGAAGTTTCTAAAAAGATTTGATATGTTGGAGTATAAAGCCATGGCCACTCCCATGGACTCCAAATTGAAGTTGTTAGTTAATGACTCTTCGTATTTAGTGGACCTAACCCTATATAGACAAATCATTGGGTCATTGATGTATTTAACAAATACTAGGCCAGATATATGCTTTGCTGTAAATACCCTAAGTCAGTATCTAGTAGAACCTAGAAAGGTTCACTTAATAGCTACAAAGCATGTAGTGAGGCACCTAAAAGGTACATTAGATTTTTGGTCTATATTATCTTGGAGGTCATGAACTCCGTTTACATGTTTACTCAGATTCTGATTGGGCAGGAAGTGTCTCAGACAGAAAGAGTACATCAGGTGGATGTTATAGTCTTGAATCTGCCATGATCTCATGGTTCAGCAAGAAACATTCTAGTGTGGCTCTCAGTACTGCTGAAGTAGAATATATGGCTGTCTGCTCTGCCAGCTGTGAAGCAGTATGGCTTCAGAAGCTTTTATATGGAGTGTTTGACTTAGAAATGGATCCCACTGTGATTATGTGTGATAATCAAAGCTGCATTAAGATGTCTGAATATCCTGTGTTCCACGATAAAGTCAAAACACATTGAGATCCAATACTTCTATATACGAGATATGGTGCAGAGGGGAGCTATCAAGCTTGAGTATATAAGCACTGAGGATCAGATTGCCAATATCCTGACTAAACCTTTGTCTCGAGTAAAGTTTGAATACTTCCGAGACAAGCTTGGTATAGTCTAGAAGGACCCTCCTCGAAAGGGGGAGTAGTATAGTATCTGATAACAAGTCTGTCCCTTCATTTTTGTTGCACTTAGTTACTTAGAATTATTTAGATTTAGAACTCTTATATCTTTTACCTTTGATGACAGATGTATTAGTGAGAATACATGCTAGATGTATACATGTTTTTGATGTGATGTATACATGTTTTGATGTTAGATGTATTAGTGAGAATACATGCTAGATGTATACATGTTTTTGATGTGATGTATACATGTTTTGATGTTAGATGTATTAGTGAGAATACATGCTAGATGTATACATGTTTTTGATGTGATGTATACATGTTTTGATGTTAGATGTATTAGTGAGAATACATGCTAGACGTATACATGTTTTGATGTGATGTATACATGTTTTGATGTTAGATGTATTAGTGAGAATACATGCTAGATGTATACATGTTTTGATGTGATGTATACATGTTAGATGTATACATGTTTTGGTGTGATGTATACACGTTTTGATTAGTGATGTATATATGTTTTGATGTGACACATGCTCTTGGATATTTGTACCTGTATAGACGAGAATGAAGTCCTTAGTGGACAGTTGAGGGGATTGGATCATCCCTGGACTTTCAATCCTAAAGAGAGCCGTAGACGTGAGGTCTCTGAGAATGAAGTCCTTAGTGGACAGTTGAGGGGATTGGATCATCCCTGGACTTTCAGTCCTAAAGAGAGCCGTAGACGTGAGGTCTCCGAGAATGAAGTCCTTAGTGGACAGTTGAGGGGATTGGATCATCCCTGGACTTTCAGTCCTAAAGAGAGCCGTAGACGCGAGGTCTCCGAGAATGAAGTCCTTAGTGGACAGTTGAGGGGATTGGATCATCCCTGGACTTTCAGTCCTAAATAGAGCCGTAGACGTGAGGTCTCCGAGAATGAAGTCCTTGGTGGACTTGAGGGGATTGGATCATCCCTGGACTTTCAGTCCTAAAGAGAGCCGTAGACATGAGGTCTCCGAGAATGAAGTCCTTAGTGGACTTGAGGGGATTGGATCATCCCTGGACTTTCAGTCCTAAAGAGAGCCGTAGACGTGAGGTCTCCGAGAATGAAGTCCTTGGTGGACTTGAGAGGATTGGATCATCCTTGAACTCAAGTTCTAAAGTGAGCCGTAGACAGGTGTCTTCGAGAATAGAGGATAGGACTGCATCGTCCCTGGACCTTTGTTCAAAATGCACGTGATTGGATTAATCATCCTTAGACAGTAAATCCAGGAAGGATAGTCTTAAATGTGATTGTGACTGGATTAATCATCCTTAGACAGTAAATCCAGGAAGGATAGTCTTAAATGTGATCGTGGTAGGATTAATCATCCTTAGACAGTAAATCCAGTAATTTCGAAAGGAAGGATAGTCTTAAATGTGATTGTGGTTCGACTAATCATCCTTAGACAGTAAATCCAGTAATTCCGAAAGGAAGGATAGTCTTAAATGCGATTGTGGTTGGACTAATCATCCTTAGACAGTAAATCCAGTAATTCTGAAAGGAAGGATAGTCTTAAATGCGATTGTGGTTGGACTAATCATCCTTTGACAGTAAATCCAGTAATTCCGAAAGGAAGGATAGTCTTAAATGCGATTGTGGTTGGACTAATCATCCTTAGACAGTAAATCCAGTAATTACGAAAGGAAGGATAGTCTTAAATGCGATTGTGATTGGATTAATCATCCTTAGATAGTAAATCCAGTAATTCCGAAAGGAAGGATAGTCTTAAATGCGATTGTGGTTGGATTAATCATCCTTAGACAGTAAATCCAGTAATTCCAAAAGGAAGGATAGTCTTAAATATGATTGTGGTTGGACTAATCATCCTTAGACAGTAAATCCAGTAATTTCGAAAGGAAGGATAGTCTTAAATATGATTGTGATGCTGCTGATCGTGTGATGGCGATGCTTCTGATCGTGTGATGATGATGCTGCTGATCGTGTGATGACGATGCTGCTGATCGTGTGATGACGATGCTTCTGATCATGTGATGATGATGCTGCAAATTGTGTGATGACGATGCTGCTGATCGTGATATGACGATGCTGATGATCGTGTGATGACGATGCTGCTGATCGTGATATGACGATGCTAATGATCGTGTGATGACGATGCTGCTGATCGTGTCATGACGATGCCGCTGATCGTGTGATGACGATGCTGTTGATCGTGAGATGACAATGCTGATGATTGTGTGATGACGATGCTGATGATCATGTGATGATGATGCTGATGATCGTGATGGTCTAGATGACGATGTTGATGATCGCGAGGATCCAGACGTTGATGTTGCTATAGTTGTTCAAGTGCTGCAGAAGATAAAGACTCAGTACTGAAGATGTTGATGTTCCAGTAACTGGTTGAGTTACTGATGATGTTAAGAAAGCTTCCAATGATTTATAGATGTATCATGTATGATGTATGACTCGTTGCTCCTGCAGATGTTGTTATAATATCCTTCTCGTTAAGGGGGAGTGTTGAATATTGTAACTTCTAAGAATATTATATTTGTATATTATTTATTCCGGAGATGTTCCATACCTCCGATGTGATTATACTATGAATCTGGAGATGTTTATTCCTCCGAATTGGTTGTGGTAACTAGGGTTATTAGACCCACCATGTGGGGGTCGGCCCAGTCAGTTATAATAGGGTATTTAACCTAATGGTTAAATACGAGCCTACATGTACTTGTGTAAAATACATGTCAGTGTAGTGTATAAATAGAGGAGGTATGTTCCTCATTTGACACACACACACACTTGAGAGAGGCGCACTTATGGAGGAGAGGTCTGCTATGGTGGAGAAGGAGATCATGTCTTTGGTTTGCATCTTTGTACATTGCTGGTCATCTATATTGAGGAAGCTTTACTGGGTTTTCTATCCCATGAGGGTTTCCCAGGATAAATCTGTGTCTCTTGTGTTTATGCTATGCTTGTTGTTTCTTCAGTGATCCTGTATATGCTATTATTGTGAAATGGAATGTAATGCTGCTATTTTCTGTCTTAGCATATTAAATTTTAACACAACTATCGGGTGTGGCGACTGGTGCCATCAGCAAATCCTAAGAAATGTTCAGTCGACATCTGATACATGAAATGAAGACACACATAAGGTTAACTAACAAGTACAAGTAAAAACTAGCTCTACAAAATATATATCTATGTTACAAGAAAAAGCACAACTGCCTAAGCGTAGTACTTCTTCAGGTAGAACCCATTTCTAGGCTCAGGAAACTTATTACCCTCGTAATCTACTAGCTCGTAAGCACCCTTCTTCAATACTTTAGAGATTATGTAAGGCTCGTGCCACATGGACTTGAACTTGCCAGGTCCTAAATGTTCCTTGTCCTGATCCCAAAGTAGAACAAGATCTTTTTCAAGGAACACCCTAGGTCTGACAGACTTGTCATATTGTCCTTTGACTAGTTTCTTATGAACTTTGTTTGCTGTGAGCGTGTCGTGGCGCTGCTCATCTAGATGCTCTAAATGCAACAAACGTTCTTCCAGTGCTGAAGTATCTGGTAGTAATTGAACAACCATTTTTAATGAAGGAATCTTGCATTCAATCAGAACGACTGTTTCTATCCCATGCACAAGCTGGAAAGGAGAGAACCCGGTAGTAGTCTTTACATTTGCTCGGTAATCCCAAAGAGTAGGGTATAACACGATGTGCCAGTTATTTCGACTGGCATTAATAGTTCTTTGTAGAATTACCTTTAAAGTTTTGTTAACTGCTTCAACTTTTCCATTCGCCTGTGGATAATATGAAGACGAATGTTCTTGCCGAAAACCTAACATTGTGTATAGATCGGTCATCATGCTATTCTGAAAATGACTGCCGTGATCAGTCACAATTTCTTTGGGTATGCCGAACCTTGCAATAATGTGATTGAATACAAAATAAGTGACAGTTTCTCCATCTGCCTTGACAGTAGGCATTGCCTCGACCCACTTGGTGACGTAATCGACGAAAACGATGATATAATGATGTCCTCTAGCCGAAACTGGATTGCAAGTCATATAATCAACCCCCCATTTTGTGAAGGGGCTTGCTGTAATCACAAGATGAAGAGGAGATGGATGTGCTCTCATTTTCCTGGTGAAAAACTGACACAGACGGCAACCTTTCACAGCTTCCACACAATCTTTAAAGATTGTGGGCCAAAAATACCCAGCACGCAGTATTTTTTGGGCTGTTTCCAACCCAGAAAGATGACCCCCACAAGCTCCACTGTGGGCATCATTCAATACTGATTCTGCTTCTTCTAAAGTCAAACAACATCGTAAGATGGAATCTATCCCATGTCTATACAAAGTATCAGTGATGGTGAGATAGTTTTTCGCATGAATTTTTAGTTTGCGTCGTCCTTCTCTAGAAAAAGTGGCAAGAAACCTCAAAGTCTGGAGATATACTAAAATATCCCCGTACCATGGGTCAGAGGAGGCAATAAGGAAGATATGTTCATCCGAGATTGATGATTCTTCTTCGATATGTTCTAAGTCACTCGGAAACTTTGAGATTAACTCAGCGAACACTAGTGATTTCTTCGACTTGGCCGATTGAAAGACCAAATTGAATTCTTGTAAAATTACAATCCATTTATTGTACTTCCCACCGATGATACGTCGAGTGAGAACATATTGAAAAGGATTGACTTCTACTATCACAGTAGTTGTTCGTAAAAGGATGTAGTGACGAAGCCTCTGTACCGCATAGACCGTAGCTAGCGCTAACTTCTCAAGATGTGAATATTTAATCTCAAGAGATATCAATGTGCGTGAGAGATAGTAAACAAAATGCTCTTGGAGCGTGTCGTCCTCCTGAACTAGTACTATGCCAATTGTGAAAACAGACGCCGCTAGATATAAGAGAAAATCTTTTGCATAATCAGGAGAGCTTAACAAGGGGGATAAAAGTAGTGCCTTTTTCAAGGCCTCAAACGATGTTTGAGCAGCCTCATCCCACATGAAGTAGGTATCTTGTTTAGGTAGTCTCATAAAACCTTTTGTGATCTTAACATAGTTTATGATAAAGCGTCGTAAGAAGTCAGACATGCCTTGCAGGCTTTGAAGTTGTCGCAAGGTGCGAGGAGGAGGCAGATTTACAATCGCCTCAACTTTTAACGGGTCAACCATTATACCATGACTGGAAACAATAAAACCCAGTAAACGTCCCGATTCGACACAGAACATGCACTTGTTAGGATTCAAACAAATATTTTATTGTCTGCATCTTTCAAACACAAGTCTCAAATGCGCTGGATGATCCAATCTCTTTCGAGATCGTGCCGGGAGGTCATCCAAGTAAGGTTCAACTATGTGTTTGATATCGTGAAAAGCGAAATTCATGGATCGCTGGAACGTAGCTCCAACATTCTTTAATCCAAACGACATCTTCCGATACGTAAAGGTTCCCCACGGGAAAATGAAAGCTGTTTTGTGTTGATCTTCGGGTTTGATTTGGATTTGATTATATCCTGAAAATCCATCCATGAAAGAAAACATCTTGTGTCCCGCACATGCATCTATGATCTGGTCGATAAATGGTGTGGGATAGTTATCTTTTGGACAAGATTTATTCAAGTTCTGGAAGTCAGTACAAACTCAAATGGTACCTTTATTTTTATCAACCGGAACGGGGTTTGAAACCCATTCCGTCATGTCAATTGGGTAGATAAATCCGACTCTTAGCAATTTTTCAACTTCTGCCTTAATGGCGGCCACTTTTCGAGGATTCACAGGATGGAGTTTTTGTCTCACAGGTTTTGCATTAGGGTATGTAGTGATGACATGCTCAATGATGGCTGGATCGATACCTGGCATCTCCTCATAAGACTAGGCAAAAATGCCGCGGAATTCTTCAAAAATCTTGGTATACAGAGCGATCTCTTCTGTAGAGCAGTCTACACCAATAAAAATGTTTTCCATGACCCCGGGTTTGGTGGAAATGTTAATCAAGATTGTTCTCGATATATTAGCCATATTCCCTTCAGTGTAAACAACTCTTGAAGTAGAAGGAAAAGATGAAAAATCAACAAATCCACCGGATCTCATAGAGAATTTCCTCTCTCTATCCTATCTAGGTTTGGAAGAAGGTAAGACTTGTGATGCATATGTTCCCATGGATGGTCCAGGCCCATCATGGCTTCCAAAATGGCTTCATCAGACGGTAAGACCGTGTCTAAATAGTCGAAAGAGTGGCTCGAATTCAATGACCATGTAGGAGCATAGTCCATATCCGACTCAGCAGAGACTAGCGGAGTCACGATATGTTCCATTGCAGCATGTTGTGCTTCTAGGTATGCTATCTCTGTAATGATTAAAGGCACTGAAGGTTCTGATACAGTAGGAAGGATCCATGGATCAGTCCTAAGACCAACCGTGAAAGTTTCAGTAGAAGTACATACATCAGAACGCATGAAAAGAACAGGAGAGGGTAGGTCGAAAGTGCCTATTAACGACCCATAAAGCCCTGCTCCTAAACTCTTGCTTACTGGGGCAGATTGATCAACTAAAGGAATAGTGGTATCCGATGAAGTCTGGTTGTTTTGCTGAGAGAACGAAAGTTGATCGACCGTGACGATCTTGCCTTCGTGAGGGAACATAACAACTCGGAAAACTACCGATGCAATGGCTCGCATGGCATATGTCCAGCTCCTCCCTAATAACAAATTGTAATCAAGCGAAGTGTCCAGAACTTCAATCTCTACAGCAACTGTATTACCGGCAAGTGTAATTTCAAACAATGGTAGAACTCCATGTGGACGGAAAGTCTTGCCATCGAAGCCAATAAGCAGTGTGTTAGAGGGGGCGAGCTCGGGAGAGCCTAAATCTTTCCAGCAAGAAATGGACATCACACACGTCGACGTGCCCTCATCTACGAATTCCCATCTAATGGTCATAGGAACATGGACCACTTCTATCTGTAGGGCAATGTGGTATGGAAACCGATATTTGATATCAGACATATCAAAGCGCGCAGTCATGTTGGATGATTCCATACTTCCAATCACTGCCAGAAGTGCGTTTCGTTGTAACGGACAACTTTGCAAAACTTCTAAGGTGGACATAGCACAAGGGGTCTGGGATAGATCTTCAACCACATTGTAGTTGGAAGCAGCTCGAGCGTTGGGATTGTGCGAGGCCCGTTTCAAGACACCTTTCGGGATCTTGGGTAACGAATCCACTGGAATGTGGAGAGGAACGAAAGATTCCAGAATCTCTTTATCCTTGTTCTGCACGTCCGGGGTATAATTTCTTGCTCGCGTTTGCAAAAGTGCATCCACACTAACCATATTAATGAAAGTTTGATCAAATGAAGCATGAGTAGTGCCCCCAGCTTTGGATGTGCCAGAAGCTGAACCCTGCCCTTTAGGAAATGGATCTTTAAGTACGACAGGTTTCTTTTCTTGAAGTATCTTCTGGGCTTCTTCGAGTAGAGGGCATTGGTGAGTGAGGTGATCTTTCTTGCAAAGTTTACAAGGGAACTTAACCTTCTTCTTTTCTTTGTTACCCTCCTTGGCATTCTCTTTGTTTTTGGGCTTTTGCTGGTTCCCCTCTCCTTTCTTGCCCTTCTTTTTGTTGTTGGGCTGCCGAGGGCCCTTTTGATTGTTCTGAACCTGCTTCACAGATTCAGAAGTAGAAGGAGAGGTTGTGACGGAGGTTACTTCTGCAGTCGATTGTTTGACGAATAAGGCATGAAACTGCTTAGTCAATGCTTCGAAAGTTGCATAATATATTGAAACCACTATGCCGTCAGCATGTGGTCCAGATTTAGGTCTGCAAAGATTAGTGTTTGATCGCGGTGCGTCTGGTATAATCTCATAAAGTAGCCCAAAATGTGCATAGACAAGATCTAGCTACTGGGTCCGTAAAATGGCTTCTTCCTCAGAGGACACTCCAGAAGTAGCTACTTCCTTAGAAATGTAAGGAAGGAGTGATTTTAGATACCACTCGAGAAGAAATTCTGGAGGTATATTGTCTTTAATGAGCCTCTTTCGTCTTCGCCACTCCTGAATGTGATCAGATAAGTGAGTGGCATTATTCTGTCTAAATGTAGACAAAATATCTGTCCCGACATCGTACCGAACAGGAAGCTGGAAGTGGTTCGGAAACACAGTCACGAGATCCCGAAAATTAAAAAATGTAGCTGCAGGTAACTCAATGTACCATTTAGCCGCAGTGCCGGTTAAGGTTCTTTGGAAAAGTATCAACCCAACGGAATCTTCGTTCAACGAGTTCGAAGAACACCATAAATGGAAACTGGTGACATGATCACCAGGGTCTTCACTGGTTTTGTCTTTGAATTTTGGAATGTATGAAGGTAACTTGGTAGGAACTGGTGGCCATGTAGCATTATGGTACACTGGATCATTCGTCGACTTGGAAAGGTCTGGCAAATTTAGAGTTGCCAGAAATGGTAAACGAGGTCTACAAGATGGCATTTGATAAGGTGGGGTCATAAAGGGGGAACCACCCATAGTTTGACCCGTAAACTAATGGTAGGGGTTGGCCCCAGCCATCTGCTGGTAGGGGTTGCCCCTAGCCATCTGCTGGTAGGGATTGCCCCCAACCATATGCTAGTAGGGGTTTCCCCCTGCCATCTGTTGTTGTGTGAAAGTGTTGTTGAAATTCCCCCATCCAAATGAAAGTGGGTTAGTACTTTGAACGTTTGTCCACTGAGGCTGGGCGTTAGCCCCGCCATATTGTTGATTAAGGATGTTACCCCCTCCTCCAGAAAACAAAGAAAAAGGGGTGTTTCCAGCAGGTATATTACTTTGATTCATATTGTAACCTGCAAAGGTGTTAAAACCAGGGGTAGTTGAGGTGGATGGTACAGTCATGGTACTCATGACATGCATAGTTGCAGAGACGTTTGGCCCTACATTCGGTGTGGAAATCCAAGTACTAGGTATATGATATGGCTGTTGAGTTGCAGGACGAGGAACAAGATTCATTGTACTACTGGGTCCAAAAGTGGTTGTAGAGGTGGATGCCACAGTTGTTGAACTCAGCATGCCTAAGGTATCGACATTAAAGCTGAAGGACAAAGTCGAAATAGAAGTTGGCTGTGCTGAACTCGGTGTAGCAGTGGGAGGAGGATTTACAGTATTTGTGTTCATACCTATTGTGGGAGTCTATGGAACTCCCTATTCGCCTCCTGTATTAGTCATAATATGCCTAGGCGTGAACAAATATGCACTATAATCAGGTTGCTAGAAACCAATGGGTATCAAAAGCGGAATGCTAGAGTCAGTCGAAGGAGGATTAAAAGGAGTATTAAACTCACCAGAAGTGAGATCCTCAATCTCAACTGTATTAAAAGCTTGCTGATATGGAGTCCCAGGTTGTGGTTTTTCAAGGCCCTCTATTTCACCAGTAGTTTCAAACGGACCACTGGAGTCTGTCCTCTGTCGTCTAGGTGGTGGTAGTGGTTCCACTCTAAGTGGGAGAAGGTTTTGCAACCTTCGAGACCTACGAAGTTGTTGGTATTCAATGATTATATATAAAAATAAAACTAAGCAAAAACCTAGTGGCCATTAAGACTAGGGGGTAAACAGAACACCACTTAAAAATCCTAAGTATTCAAACAAGTCAAACAAGATGCCTTCCGAAGAAGAGTTTGGGATGATGAGGGCCTAGAACAGATCAACGAAGGATGAAGAACAGTTACCCGGGGTCCAGAATACAATGACTAAGGGTGAAAGCACTGGAATCACCCAACCGCCCTCCCAAGGACATGCAAGGGATTTCCTCCCACGTCTGTCCTAGGTACAACAACTATAATCCCCTACTGTCACTTGTGTATGATCCTATAGGTCTGATACTAAGGCTACCATAAGTACGAAATATCCTGGGGGGACAGTCGTCAGCTTGATCAAAACGCGTGGGTAGGGTAGCAAAGCCCGAAGTCTAGATGGACCCCCGTACGCGAATCGACCCTGGTTTATGGTTGAAGGGAAAAGTGAGGGGATATCCTCAACAAATCCGATCTTCCACGACCTCATGCTTAGCTCTGGTTTTAGTAGAGTTTCCCAGGAATATTTGATACAAATGGGTTTAGCTATATGACAGTCGCACTATGATTTTTGAGTAATGAAACAAGCTTCGAGCAATTTAAGGTGTTTTAAGCTCCAAACTCTAGCCTGTACTAGTTGGTGTCGTGTATCCCTAGAAGGAAAATCGTTTCTAATTGATTTTATTAATATTCTTTTTAAGGTTACTTTTTACTTAGTGGGGCAGTGCATTATGTGATGTGGTTGCAACAGAAAGTAAAGTGCATGAAATGAAACAACTTTCAACAATTAAAAGACTTTTATTTTTCATTTTAAATTCTTTCCAAAATGAAGAGTAAGCAAACCTAAACAAAGTTTTCTTTTTGTTTTCTTTTTAAATTCTGAACAAAGTAAACTATGCTACTCTGCAAAGATTATAAGCCTCACTACTCTAAGCTACCAAAATTATTTTTCTTTTTTCTGTTATATATGAATGAAAAAGAACTTGAAAGCAGAAGTAAGTAAGACCTACAAAATATGTGCAAGTATGGCAAAATGACTCTAAAGTTCACAACAATTGAATCAATGATTCGACAAAGGCTTGTCCTACAAGTTTTTTCAAAGGAAAAATCTCTTGAACTTGGAAGCAAAGTGGGGAGAAAACAAGGATGAAAGATGCTTATGACTGGAAATCAAACTTAGAAGAATGCTCCAAAGCACCAAACCCTAAACAAGAACACTAAGCCAAGTAGTAGGTAGGAAAGCGAACTAAAGACAACCTTACTAACACAAAGGTTCAAAGGTGAAGCAAACTAAAGTACTTCAAACTCACTTAATACTGGAAATGACAACGAGGTCAAGAAATGTCGGGACTCAAAAAGCTTTGGAAGAAACCCTAAAGGCTCCAAAAAATGGGTCAAAACCCTAAATAAAAGGATGAGACACCCAAAGAGCATACAAATGTCGCAACAAACAACAAATGTTAAACACAAAGGTTTGTATACCTGCAACACACTACTAGGGTATGGGTGAGAAGCTATGTTCACTAAGGAACAATGCACGGTCTCCAAAAAGAGTCACAAACGAACAAGACACTTCAAAAGTAATAAAGTGACCAAGAGATGTCCTAAGGGACTCAAAAGAGGCTAAAGAGACTCAAAGATGGATTACAGACCTCAAAGACTAGTTAAGAAGGCCAATAACAAAGTTAGAAACCAAACCAAAATAGGTGGAAAGTCAAACCTTACATCAAACCGAGAGCTCCAGGAATGTGCTCTACTATGCAGTAGGAAAACTAGCGCACTATGGAAGGTGTGTGCTACTTTGCAGTAGATAACCTAGCGCACAAACTCAGGTATGTGCTACTGTAGGTACAGTAGAGTAGTGCACATGTCAGGAAAGGTAAGAAATCAGGCTTTGCAGAGGTGTAAAAGGCTGAGTCAAACAGAAGACAGCACGTAGGGATGACCTACAAGGCCCCTCAGAGGATTAAAAGGATAAAAAAGTACTGGAAAGACAACAAAATGGGTTTCCTAGAGCAGAAACACAACCGACTCCCCAGTGGAGTCGCCAGTCTGTTGTTTGGGAAATTCACCCTATAGTGAGGAAAGGGACACTATAAACTTAAGGGGAGACAGGTAAACACAATAATTACGCTACAGAAACATCTATAAATGGAAATAGATCAAAGATCTTGAAGACATACCTTATTACTGACGCTTTATCCTAGCTTTGCTTGATCTTGTGCTCAATCTTCCACTTGATCTTCCACTTCAATAGACCTGCAACATAAAGATACCTTCCTTAGCGTATCTTGAATGATATAAAGATGATGAAATTGAAATACAATTCAAACATCAAGAAAAATCAATCATTTAACCAAATAAATACACAATCCATTAGGCATTATATTTGGGACAGGAAGGAATGTTTCAACCTTTATTGTCAAAAGCATATAATGATTACAAGTTATACCTGATCAATGCAACATGCTTATGCAACCGGATTCTGGGCTCCTGCTCTTCTCTGACTTGAAATATTCCAGCATAACAACCCTTCATACAAACTTCTCTTCTTATGAATGAGAATCTCCACAATGTCTCTCTATGTCTAACCCCTCTCCTCAATCCTCCTTGTATTTATAGGACAAGGAAGGTAGTTTAGATCGAGAGGTGGTTGTAATGGAAGTTGGGGAAGTTGAAGAACCAACTGCAACTAATCCCAATTCATCAAATTAATATATTTTTGATCATATTTTAAGGTGTGCGCGAGTTTTTCACAGTGGAGTAGCGCACAGTATGCAACTTCAGTGTTTAACAACTAGCGTTTGCAACTTTTTTGAGGGTGTGCGCTAGTTTACTGAAGTGGAGTAGCGCATAGCAGGAGGTGTGCGCTACTATTGCCTTGTGGAGTAGCGCATGAGCGCTGGTATACTGAAAGAGAGTAGCGCACAACTCAAAACATGAGGTTTTTCAGGGTTTTGTCAGCTTGCATAAGGGTAAGTCAAGTCAAGGTATCATCCAAGGTCATCATGCTGTTAAATCTAAGTTGTCCTTTTGTGTGATTGACAGCTCAAGGTGATCACGGACGGAGAAGTGCAGATTTGACCTATAACAACGGGCAAGATAAAAATTCAAAACTTCAAAAAAATTTAGTTACAAAGGGAGAGTTGAAATGAAATTCCAACCCTGAACCCCATAATCGAACTATTTTCTCTTTTTAAACAACTAGTAAAGTGGGAAAATCGTGAGGTGACCCAAAAATTGAAACTATTTTAGCTTTTTATATAATTACAAATTAAATCAAGCATTTGTTTTCGATACATGTGATATAAGTATGTATAAAGGAAAGCATTTTTTATGCAGGTACTGAAATTGGTTATCAATATAATTTCGACAAGAGTGCCATTGAATGAATCTAAAGGAACTTCAAGTTAAACCCATATAGTTTACATTACATATCTAAAAAATATCAACTTAAATGAATTGTGCTTTCCCCTTAGCACATTGATGCCATGGAACCCATGGTTGGAAGCACGTGTAACATAGTTTCTTTCTTATGAGTTCTTCCTTGCTTGGTCCCTCTTTCTTATTAGTTTTTCCTTGCTTGGTCCCTCTTTCTTGTCTTTTCCAAATGCATCTTTTTTCCACGGCTTCTTGTGAAATATGAACTTGGGAGGAAGGTTGGGGTTGGGGGGGGTACTTTGTCTTGGGTAGCACATTTTGCAGATCTCTTGCCAAGTTCATGGAATCTTTCAATGAAGTAGGTTTGTGGGCTTTAACTAAACCCTTCAAAGGTTCAACCAAACCTTCAGTAAAGAGAAATACCAATTGAACCATAGATATATCAGCCACCTTAACTGATAGTTTTTGAATTTCCAACATGTACTCATCAGGGGTTCCCATTTGCTTCAACTGTGCTAGTTCCTTGAAAGGTATTTCAAGGTCTTTTTGATTGAATCTTTCCAATAACATGTTAACAAATTTTTCATATGTTGTGACCTGATCATGTCCCAAGGTTTTAATCCCATGGAACCACCAATCATTGGCTTCTCCTTCAAGATGAAAAATAGCCATTTTTAGAGCATCCTCTTCAACCATTGGATTCAACTGAAAATATACATCTAACTTTTGTATCCAAGTATTTGCAGAACTTTGAGATGAGCCATCAAAGGTAGGAAGAGGCCCATTTTACTTATGACATAATTCAATTCTTTGTTTTGGAAAGGAGTTCTACTGCCTCCCCTCATCTTGATCTTGTTTGAGACAATAAAGAATTGATCAAATGGTAGGGTCCTCCTACAATCTTCACTCAATTGTTGCCATTCTGCTAGAAATTCTTGCATTCCATATTGGGTGTGAAGGTCCTCTTTAGTCTCAATAAACTTGGGTGTGGTGGCTCTTATTGAGCTCTGAAATTCATTGGGTCGATTATGAGGCCCTGTCCTTGAGAAAATGCTTCCACCAAATGCCTTCTTTTCCTCACTAAGGGAACTACCACTGCCTCCTATTGCCAATTTGCTACCAATTTGACTAGCCATCAATTCGAACCCTTTCATTATCTGCCTTGTCATGTCTTCGAAAAATTGTTTCATGAATTTCCTAAACTCCTCTTTCTCCTCCATATCTGAATTTCCTTTCTCATCCTTATCCATAGTCTCAACAGAGTGCACTTATTCTCCTTCTTCTTCCTCTTCAACAAAGGTACTTTCAGTTTTTGTCTCTAAGGGTGGGGGATGAATTCTTGACCTCATAAATGGTCACCCAAACCAGGTGCAAGGACCATGCTCTGATACCACTTTTAGTGTCCCTTTTTAATAATTTGGAAAAATTGCAATTTTTTGGTCAATTCGAACCTTAGACTAGTGATGACCCAAGTGCTTCCAAATAGCTCCTAATGATTTTAAATTGGGTCTGAAGGTACTTGAAGGGTATTAGGAAATAAAAATGAGGCTGATAGGTGCTTGGAAACTCTCAAGATACTTCTGCAACATTCATTTGCAATTAGGAGAAAATAGGGAATTTACTACTAATTTCGAGGTTCAAACCCCCTCGGGTAGAGGTCACTAATGGCTTCCCAAATGAAATACTACCCTCCAAAATTTTAGAAAAGAGACATGTATTAGTTATATGACTTCAATGGGAACCCAAATACATCAAATATTTGTTCCTAAAGGCTGCTGAAACTCCCATAAATCAGAGATTTGTAAACATGTCTTAACATAGGGGGAAATGAGAGAAAAACACTATAACTTGCTATGAAATTTGAGAGAAATGTTCCAAATACTTGCATAAGGTTCATGAAAATTCTTCATTAAATTAATGGCTATCCAAAAAACAATAAAACCATTGATATTGACTGAAACAATTCCATATCAAACAACTTCAAACTCTTACAACAAGATATATGAGAAAATGGCACCATTCATACATAGTTTGGAATTTTTAGATAGTTTCACTTGGATTTTCGATCTGAGGTTCATCTGAGCATCAAATACAGAGTGTATACATCACATTACAAATAAATGGGGCACCTTTGACTTCCCCAAATAGATCAACATCTCACCATGTGCGCCATTCCTCCAAGAGCAAGAATATGAAGAGAAGAGTGAGAGAGATGTGGGAACAAGTTGAATAAGATATGATCATGAGCAACCCTATAGTTTCAACCTGTAACAAATGAATTCATTGAAGCTCCAAATTAAAGGTCTGAATGGCCTCTCCAATTTCCAATTAGGATGGGAATATTTCATTGTCGAAATTGGTGCTAAGGCAAGTAGAATAAACACTCAACTTGCATGGACAAGCTATGCTCTCCAAATTACCAAATGATAAATGATCAAAATCCCCTCTCCTTCTTTGTTCTTTTATTTTATAATCCTTCCAAGTCCTCCATGGCTCTAATTCACTCCAAGAGCTTCATGCCAACTCAAGTTGGGGAAAGATTCCAATGAGTACCACTTGTCCAACAATTCCTAGCCTCCCTCTTCCATCAATTCGAATGGGGGGAATCTTGGCTTCCATAAATCCCTTGTTTGCCCTATTGGAGGATATTTTTAGCCCTGACATGTCATATAGGTCAGATGTCAGCAATTAGTTCTGATACTTGTCCTAAGTGTCATAGCATCTTCATGATTGTTTTCATAAAAGCTAGGGAATCTAACCCAAGTGTCTCAATACCTCTAAGATGCCTCTTCCTCTTCCATGGGAGTTACTCTTCCACTCAAATTCAACCCTCAATGAGTCATGCCAAATGTAATTCCCTTCCAAATCCCCCAAGAACATTGGACTCCCCCTTGGATTCGAATGGGTAAGAGTAGGATGCCGTGCAACATGGATAATCTTGCTTTGTGTGGGTCCCACACCACCAATGTGCCTTCATGTCCAAGTGCCACCTTATTTTCCTATTATAAATATTTATTTAGCCCCTTTTAATATATTTTGTCAATCTAATGTCCATTTGGGGTTTTATAGCTTCCTTATTCCAAATCTAAATGTTTCCACCACAACCTAGGGAACTAGTAGATTGGTGGAATTTTCCCTTCTAGTGATTTTTTTGGATGGGGACATTACAGTCATCCCCACCCAAGATTGCTTGCCCTCAAGCAATTCCAAGTTGGGATGCTGCAAAATTTGTTCCTCTTCCCATGTGGCATCCTCACTTGGAAAATATTTCCATTGTACCAAATATTCTCTTATGGTTGTGCTCCTCAATTTCCTTTCTCTTGTCTTCAATTTTTTTTTTGGAATAAGTATGAGTTTTCCTTCATCATCTAATGGAGGGAGTGTTTCTGAAATAAAAATTTGCTGACCAATAGCCTTCTTAAGGCATGAAACATGAAATACATTTTGGATTTTTCTACCTTTTGGAAGTTCTAACTCATAAGATACCTCCCCAACTTTTCGAACTATCTTGTATGGACCATAATACATTGGTTTGAGATTTTTCGATCCTTTCCATTTTAAGGGGGTTTTCTTATATGGTTGCAACCTAAAAGAAACCAAATCATTCACTTGAAAAGTTGTTTCCTCCCTATGTTGATCCACATACTGTTTTTGTTGATTTTGGGCAACCTGCAAATTGTCTTTTAGAAGCTTCAAAATATCTTGAATTTCCTCAACCCAATGTTTAGCTTTTGTAAAGTTAGTCACAACAGATCTAATGAACAAATAAATCAGTCACAACAGATGAACATAGAAGAAATGGTGCAAAACTGTGCAAAACATGCAGCAGTGCTCTCTATCCCAGAAAAGGGTGAATGAATTACAATACAAACTGTTACAATGAACAGAGCAATTCGAATTGCCTAAGGAGGTCATTCGAATCACTGAATGGAGTAGCTTGACTCAATCTAGGAGTCCTCATCAATCATCGGTGTTGCTCATCAATCACAACAACCAGTCATCCAGGTGTCAAGCTGAGTCTAACTGATCATAATAAATGTAACTGAAGTGTGTAGCACTGATATAGGATCTGGAGGCTCAGTGGGGGCGCATGGGAGGCTAACTGGAGTCAGAGCAAGTCACCTAATCGAACTGGAGGTCAATCGGAGGTGAAACAGTCAGTCAGGAGTGAAATCGGAGTGAAATCAATCAGAATCGGAGCTAACTGAATGTAACTGGAGTGAATCTGCAGTGGTAGGTGAACAAGTGCGCCCTTCTCTGTCAGTAGGTGAGAAGAGGGCGCCTTTCAGCTTAGGAGGGCTAAAACTCTGTGGAAAGTGGCTCCCGGGTGCTAGAAGAAGGTGGATAAGGTGCTGGAGGCATCAAACTGGTGACTGGACTACATATCCTGAAATAGATCATGCAAGATCCTGAAGTAGATATGTATCCCGAAATAGATGATCCTGAAATAGATATGTATCCCGAAATAGATGATGGATATCCGAACACCCCCCCTCAAGCTAGACTATGATGTGCCAACTAAAATAATGTGGGGCCCTGGTAACTAAGACCAAAGGTCACCCCAATACAATAATCCAAAAAATGCTGAAAAATAAACTAAGTGAGGAAAGAGGGAAAACCCAGTGGGAAGAAAGCCCCCCTCAAGTATAAAGCATAATAATGAATCAATCTGTCTCCACCATGATGGAACTCACCCCCAACAGTGAACGGAGGTAAGAGAACTTCTTCTCAGTGAAGCTCTTGGTGAAGATGTCTGCAATTTGCTCATCGGTAGGGCAATATTGCAGAATGATGGTGCGGTCATGCACCAACTGTCGAATGTAATGCATATGAATCTCAATGTGCTTGGTCCTCTGCCGCTGAACTGGATCTGTGGAGATCTTGATAGCACTTTGATTGTCACAAAATAGGACAGTTGAAGTAGTGCCACCAAAACCAAACTCGGAAAGAATACCCTGCAACCAAACTGCCTGAATGCAGGCATTGACTGCCCCTCGATACTCTGCCTCTGTTGAAGAAAGTGCAATGGCTGCTTGCTTTTTGCTGGACCAGCAAATAGCACCATGACCAATCATGAAAACATAACCGGAAGTGGACTTCCGATCAATGCTATCACCTGCCCAATCTGAATCAGTAAAACCAATGAAATCTAGCTCAGAATCTGCAGCATAATGTATGCCAAACTGTCTCGTACCTTGCACATACTGCAAGATCCGCTTGGCTGCTCGCCAATGAAGCTCATGTGGATGCTGCATATATCTTGACACGGCACTCACGGCATATGAGATATCAGGCCGTGAATGTGTCAAATAAAGTAGTGAACCAATCAACTGTCGATACATACTGCAATCTGCAAGCGGTGTGGAATCTCCCTCCTCAAGACTGATTCCTGAGAGGAATGGGAACGGGGATGCCTTACATTCAGCCATATTAAACTTCAATAACAGGTCGGAAGCATATTTTTGCTGAGATATAGTGATCCCATCGAAATTTTGAGCTATATCCAAGCCCAAAAAGTGACTCAGCAAGCCCAAATCGCTCATGTCAAAAGCTAGATTTAAGGCAGTTTTTAGCTTGTTTATTGAAGTAAGTGTGCTACCAGTAATAAGCAGATCATCAACATAAATTACAATAACCAACAAATTACCTTTAACTCGCTGAAGATAGACATTCGGATCAGATTTGCATCTTTGGAAATTCTGAGAAAGAAGGAAGGAGTCCATCTTTGCGTACCAAGCTCTTGGGGCCTGTTTTAACCCGTACAAAGACTTCTTAAATCTACAAACCAATGATGGATCTGATGTATAACCCTCTGGCTGCTGCATATAGACCTCTTCAGCAAGGTCTCCATGTAAAAATGCACTCTTCACATCCATGTGATGCACCTCCCAGTGCTTGGATGCGGCAATAGCTAAAACAAGGCGGATGGAATCCATCTTTGCAACCGGTGCAAAGGTCTCTGTGTAGTCCACTCCTTGGAATTGGGAAAAACCTTTTGCCACCAACCTTGCTTTATATTTGCTGATAGTGCCATCAGCAGCAACTTTAGTACGGTAGACCCATTTACACTTCACTAATTTTCTTCCAGGTGGAAGAGAAACTAGCTCCCATGTATTGTTCTTTTGAAGAGAACTGTACTCTTCATCCATGGCATCTTTCCATCTCGGATCTCGATGGGATGAATAATATGATTGGGGATCTGAACCAGCCATCAAATAACAAATCTCAGGAAGAAATGGATCAGCAATAGAAAGAGCCATACCTGCCCTTTGAAAGTCTCCTCTTGTTCGTCTTGGATCAGCAGGATTTCCAAGATTCGAACCAGCAGATTGTAGAGTATTTTGGGCCCACTTTGGTAACTGAGGGGGATCTGAATGGTCGGATTCCGAACCTGATATGTCATGATCATCATATGCTGCTACAATATCAGAAATATCAGAACTCATACCTTCATTATCGCTGCTCGAATCTTCTTCTGGTGAAGGCGGTGAATCGGCAGTTTTCTCCTCAACTAGTTGCAATTCTTGAAGCGGTTCTTCAAACTGCACACTGCGCTCTATGAATATCTTTTTAGATCTGATATCCATGAGTTTATATGCTTTTGATTCTTCCCCATATCCTATCAATATGCACTCGATACTTTGTGGATCCAAAGCTCGTCTCTTCTCAGAAGGAATTCTAGCCCATGCAGTAGAGCCAAAAACTCTCAAATTTGACACATCCGGTTTGTGACCAAAGAATGCTTCGAAAGGAGTCATACCTTTCACGGATGAATGTGGAACTCGGTTCTGTATATATGCAGCAACATTGATTGCTTCAGCCCAAAGATTTGCAGCCAAACCTTTAGATTCAATCATGCATGTAGCCATCTCTTTCAGTGACCGGTTTTTCCTTTCCGCTACACCGTTCTGCTGGGGTGTGTAGGGAACTGTATGTTGGATCTTGATTCCGCTTTGGGCACAAAGTTGCAGCAACTCGGACTTGATATATTCCCCACCATTATCAGATCTAAGAGCTTTGATCTTGCTCTCAGTGGTGGTCTCAACAGAAGCCTTAAAATCCTTGAATTTTCCAAGCACTTCTGACTTGTTTTTGAGAAAGAATACCCATGTAAAGCGAGAATAATCATCAATAAATGTCAAAACATACCTTGAACCATTTAATGACATATGGGGCAGCGGACCGCTGATATCAGAATGGATCAATCCCAAAATAGTAGAGGCTCTTCTAGCCTTGCCGCGGTCGAATCTGTGCTCGGGGTGCTTCCCAATAATGCAACCGGAGCATATTCCCTTCGAGGAACGGAGTTGTGGAAGCCCATCAACCATGGATTTATTTGATAGCAGCAGCAAATACTTGTAATTTAGATGTCCAAATCTTTCATGCCAAATCCTACTAACCTCATTACCATGTGTGCGAAGAGCAGTGGGCTTTGCAAGCGGAATAAAGTGCGAAAACTCATAACATTTAGCAGTGTGGTTTGCCTTTCCAACCGCAACTAGTCTTCCACTTTTGATATCAGAAATTTCAACTGTATTAGGGCTGAATGTGACTTTCTTTGGATCACCAGTATGTGTCATTTGATACACAGAAAGGAGATTCGAAGCTAAAGAAGGCACATAGAGAACATTCTGAAAGCATCCATGATCTACATGAATCGTACCTTTGCCCTTTGAAGAAATTTTTGAGTCATCTCCCAAATGGATGGGGATGGAGCTGTTTGGATCGAATGAGGAAAAAGAATCAATATTTGCAGCCATATGATTTGATGCACCCAAATCTATCAAGAGAGTGGGCTTCGAAACCGTTGCCATGAGTGCTTGTCCTCTTTCATGATCGTCATTCCGATCCTTCTTCCTTGCACCGTCAGGAAGGGTTATGTTGTTCTTTTCCAAAAGGAGGGCCATTTGATCTATAGTCTTCTTCATACATGAACTTTCGGGATGAAAGCCACAGTTACAATAAGTACATTTAGATTTTTGGTTACCTTCTTTGCCCTTTTGCTTGGATTTCGAACTGGATGGTGCATCCGTTTGCTTGCCTTTGTCTTTTTGCTTGTGAGGCTCGAATTTGGGCTTCTCCTTCTTTAGCTTTCCTTTACCATTCGAAATCTTGGGTCCTTGAACAAATAGGGCTGAATCTTTGGAGCTTATGGACCCCATTTGAATCAACTTGTCATGCTCTTTCGTAACGGACTCAATGAAGGCATTCAAGGTAGGCATCTTCCAATTCGGGGTAGTTAGCCGACCGGAATTGAAAGTGGAGACAAATACCGAATAATCTTTCCCAAGCTTGCTTAGAATGGAGAGGATCAACTGTTTATCCTCTTTGATAACACCACTGTTCTTCAATTGCAAGTTCAAGTTCTTGAATTTTGTGAAGAATTCATTGATGCTCTCGAAATTCTCAGGATTAAGGCCAATCAATTCATTCTCTAATTGAAAAGCCCTAAGCTCATCCTGCTTGCCGAATAGTGTCTCAAGTTTCTCCCATATGGCTTTTGGAGTCTTCAATCCGCTGAGATGGAAGTGAAGATCCTTGGAGATGGAGAGACAAAGAAGACCGTAAGCTTCATCAAGCTTATTGTAGTGTTTGGTTCTTTCTGCCACATTGTTTGGCTCCAATTCAAGACCAAGAGTGACTCGGTAGTATCCTTTTGAACGTAATATGATCTCCATATCATCTTTCCAATCAAAATAATTGAATTGGGTGAGGATAGGCTTTGAAGAAGAGTATTCCATTGCTAGGAGCGAGTCAAATGATGAAGAAGAAGCTTGCATGCAGGCTATAGCGAATGTAGATGCTGTAGGGAAGCTTGCATGCAGAATGTAGCGAGTGCACTTGGAGGAGATAATTAACCTGCAAATCACATAAGAACAATCACAATAAGGTCGAACAATCCACCCTTTGAGAGTTGCATCACACCTGGGATTGGATTTCAAGCAATGTTGAATAGGTCCAATGTATCAGATCCAGGAATTATGTGGTAACTCAAGCTTCTGGAGTGGTATTGGAGTATTTTTCAAGCTTTGCATGCACAGGAGCGAATGCCCTTGAGATATCTCATGCCAAACTTTTTGCAATTTTTTTTTTTTTAGCAATTCAGTCAAATCTTCTTGTATAAACACCTGTAGAAAAGAGATCTTGTCCCTGCAATGGCTCTGATACCATGTAAAGTTAGTCACAACAGATCTAATGAACAAATAAATCAGTCACAACAGATGAACATAGAAGAAATGGTGCAAAACTGTGCAAAACATGCAGCAGTGCTCTCTATCCCAGAAAAGGGTGAATGAATTACAATACAAACTGTTACAATGAACAGAGCAATTCGAATTGCCTAAGGAGGTCATTCGAATCACTGAATGGAGTAGCTTGACTCAATCTAGGAGTCCTCATCAATCATCGGTGTTGCTCATCAATCACAACAACCAGTCATCCAGGTGTCAAGCTGAGTCTAACTGATCATAATAAATGTAACTGAAGTGTGTAGCACTGATATAGGATCTGGAGGCTCAGTGGGGGCGCATGGGAGGCTAACTGGAGTCAGAGCAAGTCACCTAATCGAACTGGAGGTCAATCGGAGGTGAAACAGTCAGTCAGGAGTGAAATCGGAGTGAAATCAATCAGAATCGGAGCTAACTGAATGTAACTGGAGTGAATCTGCAGTGGTAGGTGAACAAGTGCGCCCTTCTCTGTCAGTAGGTGAGAAGAGGGTGCCTTTCAGCTTAGGAGGGATAAAACTCTGTGGAAAGTGGCTCCCGGGTGCTAGAAGAAGGTGGATAAGGTGCTGGAGGCATCAAACTGGTGACTGGACTGCATATCCTGAAATAGATCATGCAAGATCCTGAAGTAGATATGTATCCCGAAATAGATGATCCTGAAATAGATATGTATCCCGAAATAGATGATGGATATCTGAACAGCTTTTGGGGCTCTACTATCACCAAAAATGTGATCAACAAAGGTGAGTGCTTCATAACCATAAATTTATTTTAGAGGAGATATTCCAATGGACATATGGAAAGTAGTATTGTAGAAAAACTCACCCAGGTGTAGCCATTTCAACCATGCTTTCTGCTGCTCACCAACATAGTTCCTCAAGTATCCTTCCAACCATAGGTTCACCCTCTCTGTTTGGACATCATTTTGAGGATGATATCTTAGGATAGGAGTCAATTGAGTGCACACCAGCTTGAATATTTCTTTCCAAAAATCACTCATAAATCTGCTATCCCTGTCACTCACAATGTTTTTGGGAAGTCCATTCAATCTGGAAATATCTCTAAAGAATAGATAAACCACTTGTGCAATAGTAAAAGATGATGTAATAGAAAAGACATGAGAAAATTTGGTGAGTCTATCCACCAAAAGATAAATACAATCCTTACCCAAATCCTTGGGCAAACGTGTGATGAAATCCATTGAGATGCTTTCCCATTTTTGTTTTGGAATGGGCAATGGTTGCAATAGACCCGCATGATGGGTGTGTTCAAATTTGTTTTGCTGACATATCTTGCATTAATCCACATAATTTAGAACATCTTCCTTCATCCCTTTCCAAGAGAACCTTTGTCTTAATTTCCTATATGTCTTAAAGAAACCAGGATGGCCTGCTAAAGGAGAATCATGAGCTTCCTTCAAGATCTTGTGCTTTATGTTCGAACCATGAACCAAGTATATTCGGTCCTTATAGTAGATTAGGACATTCAATATATTGTATCTATCACCTCTTTTGACCTCATATAACACATCACAAGAAAAAATATCTTTGGCATACTCTACTATTAGCATATCTTTCCAATCTTTACGGGGGTTCGGGGGCGTAGCCCCCGAGAAATTTTTTTGGGGCTGTTTTTGCCAACAGTTTTCGGGCCCATGGTTTTGGGTATCCCGTGGTATTTTCCCATTGTATTTCCCTTATAAAAGAATGACATTGTAACACAACTAGGGTTGATGTATTAGGTTTTATGCATTGTAAAGATCTCTGAGATTGGTAGAGAGACCGTGAGACAGTGAAGAGGAAGTGCAGCGGTTGTGTTGCGGGTTGTATCCCTTCACTTTGTTGGATGTAATAATAATAAGGACTGGAAACTTCAGTGTGGACGTAGCCCAATTTTGGCGAACCACGATATATATGTGTCTCTCTTGTAATGTGTATGTGTGATTATATTTTCATTTCTGTTTATTGTTATTGCTCTACGATCCTGTTTTTCTAACACAATCTTCACTCAACTGCTGTCATTCTACTAGAAATTCTTGCATTCCATATTGGGTGTGAAGGTCCTCTTTAGTCTCAATAAAATTGGGTGTCGTGGCTCTTATTGAGATATGAAATTAATTTGGTTGATTATGAGGCCCTGTACTTGAGAAAATGCTTCCACCAAATGCCTTCTTTTCCTCACTAGGGGAACTACTGTTGCCTCCTATTTCCAATTTGCTACCAATTTGACTAGCCATCAATTCAAACCGTTGCATTATCTACCTTGTCACCTCTTCAAAAAATGGTTTCATGAATTTCCTAAAGTCCTCTTTCTCCTCCATTTCTGAAGTTCCTTTCTCATCCTCAGCCATAGTCTCAACATAGTGCACTTCTTCTCCTTCTTCTTTCTCTTCACCAAAGGTACTTTTAGTTTCTGTCTCTAAGGGCGGGGATGAATTATTGAACTCATAAATGGTCACCCAAACCAGGTTCAAGTACCATTCTATGATATCACTTGTAGTGTCCCTTTTTAATAATTTGGAAAAATTGGAAAAATTGCAATTTTTTGGTCAATTCGAACCTTGGACTAGTGATGACCCAAGTGCTTCCAAATGGATCCTAAGGATTTAAAATTGGGTCTGAAGGTACTTGAAGGATATTAGGACATACAAATGAGTCTTATAGGTGCTTTTTCACTCTCAAAATATTTCTGCAACATTCATTTGCAATCAGGATAAAATAGGGAATTTACTAGTAATTTCGAGGTTCAAACCCCCTAGGGTAGATGTCACTAATGGCTTCCCAAATGTAGTATGAAACTCCAAAATTTAAGAACATATACATGTATTAGTTAAATGAACTAAATTGGAACCCAAATGCATCATTAATCAGTTCCTAAAGGCTGCTGCAACTCCCATGAATCAGAGATTTGTAAACATGTCTTAACATAGGGGGAAATGAGAGAAAACACTATAAATTGCTATGAAATTTGAGAGAAATGTTCCAAATACTTGTGTAAGGTTCATAAAACTTATTAAATACATTAAAGGCTCTCCAAAAATCAATAAAACCACTGATATTGACTGAAACAATTCCATATCAAACAACTTCAAACTCTTACAACAAGATATATGGGAAAATGGAACCATTCATACATAGTTTGGCATTTTTACATAGTTTCACTTGGAGTTTCGATATGAGTTTAATATTAGCATAAAATATAGAGTGTATACATCACATTAAAAATAAATGGGGCCCCTTGTACTTACCCAAATAGATCAGCATCTCACCATGTGCGCCATTCCTCCAAGAGAAAGAATATGAAGAGAAGAGTGAGAGAGATGTGGGAACAAGTTGAATAAGATATGATCACGAGCATCCCTGTAGCTTCAACCTGTAACAAATGAATTCATTTAAACTCCAAATTAAATTTCTGAATGGCCTCTCCAATTTCCAATTAGGATGTGAATCTTTCACCCTCGAAATTGGTGCTAAGGCAAGTAGAATAAACACTCAACTTGCATGGACATGCTATGCTCTCCAAATTACCAAATGAGAAATGATCAAAAGCCTCTATCCTTCTTTTTCCTTGTCTTTTATAGTCCTTACAAGTTCTCCATGGCTCGAATTCTCTCCAAGAGCTTCATGCCAACTCAAGTTGGGGAAAGATTCCAATGAGTGCCACTTGTCCAACAATTCGTAGCCTCCCTCTTCTATCAATTCGAATGGGGGGAATATTGGCTGCCATAAATCCCTTGTACGCCCTCTTCGAGGCTATTTGTATCCCTGACATGTCATATAGGTCATCTTTTAGCAATCAGTTCTGATCCTTGTGATAAGTGTCATAACATCTTCATCATCGTTGTCATAAAAGCTAGGAAGTCTATCCCAAGTATCTCAATACCTCTAAGATTCCTCTTCCTCTTCCATGGGAGTTATTCTTCCACTAAAATTAGACCCTCAATGAGTCATTCCAAGTGTAATTCTATTTCAAATCCCCTAAGAACGTTGGACTCGACCTTGGATTTGAATGGGTGAGAGCAAGATGCCATGTTTCATGGAGAATCTTGCTTTGTGTGGGTCCTACACCACCAATGTGCCACCTTATTTTCCTATTATAAATATTTATTTATCCCCTTTTAATATATTTTTTCAAGCTAATGTCCATTTGAGGTTTTATAGCTCCATTATTCCAAATCTAAATGTTTCCACCCCAAACTAGGGAACTAGTAGATTGGTGGAATTTTCCCTTCTAGTGATTTATTTGGATGGGGACATTACAAAGCTCAAGGATGAATTCCCAAGTTCATTTGAATTATTTAATAATAAAAAGTGAGTTCAACAAATTTGTTTCAATTATTTAATAATAAAAAGTGAGTTCAAGAAAGAGCTCAAGGGCAAGATCCCGAGTTCATTTCAATTATTAAATAATAAATATTGAGTTCAACTCTCGAGTTGATTTCAATTATTTAATAATAAAAAGTGAGTTCAACCAGTTCACTTCAATTATTTAATAATGAAGAGTGAGTTCATCCATGAGCTCAAGGGCGAGTTCCTGAGTTCATTTCAATTATTTACTAATAAAAAGTGATCTCGACTAATTCATTTCAATTATTTAATAATAAAGAGTGACTTCAATGACAAGCTTAAAGGTGAGTTTCTGAATTTTTTAACATTGGAAGGGTGAGTTATTTCAATTATTTAATAATTAAAGGGAGATTTATGCAACCTCATATTTTCCATGCCTCGGTTGAAGGGCGGGTTCTCTTTCAACTATGTCTCATGCTCCTTCGTGCCAGGTGCAATAATTGCTAAGAAGTGGTGTTATAAATATGGATATAGAGGATGGTTTGCAAGCGATGCTGCTCTCCTTCAATGGGATGCTATGAGTGCTAACAAGTTTCCAAATGTTGTTTCTCACTTTCATCGGGGCATAAAAATGCAACAAGCGAGTTTGAAAAGTATGCGAGCAACAAGCATGAGATACTGCAAATAAATCTAACAAGTTATATAGCTTGATGAGAGCTTTGTACTCAAAATGAGAACTCTAGCCATAAAACTCATATTTTTGCATAAAAAACACCAAAAAACAACCCTAAATAAAAAAGTGGTGCTATCTGTAGCACCAATTATTTTTGTGGTTAAAAATATAGACACAGACCAAAACAATCCTTATTGTTGTTTAAAAAAACCTTAAAATCAAGCCCTTAGTTGAAAACTAATGCTACCGGTAGCACACGTTTTAAAAAAATGGCATTATTATATCATTTTGTCATAATTTAAAATTGTATTTATTAAATATTTTAGTAGCATTATATTAAACTTGCACTTCGTTCAACACAAATTATTTAAGAAATTATTTTATCACTCTTTCTATATAAAATAAAAGAATTTCTAATAATATTCATAATACAAAATTTAAAAATTTAAAAATCTTCATTTTTTTTTTAAACTTATAAATTGTTTTTTATAAAAACTTAAATTTTTTTTTTTTATAAAAAAGAATATTATAAAAACTTAAAAAAACCATTTAAAAAAAAACAAATTATAAAAACATAGAACAAAAACACTTTTTAAAAACATTAAAAAAAAAAAACTCTAACCCCTTCCCCCTTCCCCTCTCCCCTCCGCACCCATCCCCCTCCCCCATCCTCCTCCCTCCCCCCTTCCCCTCTCCCTTCCACACCCATCCCCTCCCCCGTCCTCCTCCATTCCCCTCTCCCCTGTTCCCCCCCTCTCCCTTTGCCTCCCGTGTCCTCCTCCCTCTGCCCTTCCCCTCTCCCCTCTCCCCTCCTTACCCATCCCCCTCCCCCGTCCTCCACCCTCCCACCTTTCCATCTCCCCTCCGCCCCCATCTCCCTCTACCTCCCTTGTCCTCCTCCATTCCCCCTTCCCCTCTCCATCCCCCTCCCACGTCCTCCCCTCCCCCCTTCCCCTCCTCCTCCCCCTTCGCCAACACTTGGGCAGCGGCGCCGCTCCCTCGCGCGCCCAAAGGGACTCCTAAGGTGGCGACGTGATTATGAGGATCGTGCCACTTCCTTGGGAATCCATTTGGGCACACAAGGGGTGGCGACGCCACTCCCTCTTGCGCCCAAAGGTCCGCCTAAGGGCCGCCCAAGGAGGTGGCCCGATTCTCAAAATCGCGCCGCCACCTTGGGAGGCCCTTTGGGTGCGCGAGGGAGCGATGCCGCTGCCCAAGTGTTGGCGAAGGGGGAGGGAGCAAAGGGGGAGGGGGAGGGTAGAGGGTTCCAAAAGCGTCGCCCCAACTGGCACAACAATTATGAGGAAAATGTCAAACTTGACAAATTTTTTATAAGATATTTTTGTAATGTTTTGACTTTAAGATTTTATTTTGAGAATAAATATTATGCTTTAAATATATGGTATACGTTTTGTTTAGTTTATGTCAATTATCACTTTATGGAAAATAATGTTAAATATAATCATTTTTATACATAAAATAGCTGAAAATATGTTAAAAATGGTTTGTAATGAATTTATTGTCTCAATTGTTTTTACAAATTTGCCCCAAAATTGACTTATTTAAGGGAAAAGTTTAAAGAAAAACTTCCAAAATGTATATATTTTTCATTCTAACTACCTTCTAAATGTTAAAAATAAATAAATTATTTTTTGATTATAAGTAGCTACTAAATGTATGTTTTTTAGTAAAAGTTCAAAAAACGCATTTGTAAATAAAAATTATATTTTTTCATGACCAAGAAGTTTCAAAATCACTGTAATACCCCCATTTTGACCCTTATGATATATTGGATTTTAATGTAAATATTGTATACATGTGATGTATGTTTTCCTAGCGTGAAGCTCAAGGCCAAGGCCCGCTAGTGGATGCTCATATTTTTAGTTAAGAAGGCAAGTATTAGATATTATGTTATCCATGTACTTTTATTGGTGTTAACAAAGTGACAAGGGGGTGGACGGGGTTGTAGCAAGTTGATGTAGTAGTGCATTGATGTATTGTCTTCTTCCGCAATTGTTGCCTTGGATCCATCAACAATTACCATTATTCTCTACAGGCTCATGCTTTGGTGCTGTTGTACCTGTTCCTTCTGAGTTTATGCTTGGCCATTTATTTATTTCTTGAAATTCATCTTAGAATAGATTCCTCAACCTTTAGTACTATGATCATCTCTTTTCACAACATAATGCTCTCTTTTCTTAATCTTTGTTCGTGACAGCTCCCCTTGTCTTGCTGCTTTCAATGCCAACACTTTTCTTTGTGACTTCTCACCCTATCAGTGAAACTATTTTTTAATTGCGGCTCTTCTTTTCTCATTTTTTTAAATGTAAACCATTCCTAAACTTATCTCCATTGTCACACACCCTTCATTATATGTTGTTTAAGGAATGTATACTATGTTGACTTAGCTAAGTGATGGAATTATGTAATATCACTAACCCAACTAAGTGGCTTTCTGGGTTCACTGCTGTATTGATTTTTGGTTTAAGTATTTATTCAAACACTTGGGTACCCCTCTCCTAATAGAGTAAAATATGTGTTTGTGTGCTTAGATATTGCTCCACATTTTACCCATGAATGCATGTTATAATTTATATACCATGGGAATCATAAATTGTCAATTGAGATACAATTTGTACACACTAATAAGGAGTCAAAATGATTTTAACAATCACTAAAAATATCTGATATATATTAAAGAAAGACTGTTTTACATGCATGTAGGTGATAGATGGAAGATTTGAAAGTAACCCCCCTTAAACTCAAGGAATGGGATCACTATAATTCTGTAGCACACTCGTGTATACTCCAGTATTGGATTCTATGAGTTTCTATAGGTTACCACTTGCCAAATTCACCCAGAACTCTTTGTAGCAGCATGTAACTTCTCAAGATAAACCGAAAATTCGAACTTCCTTCAATTTCTAGACTCAGGCTTTCCAAACTCAATCCAAAATGAGTTAAATGATGGAAAGTGTAGACTCTGAATCCAAAGCTTCATTCAATAGTCATGGGAAATGTTGAGGAACAAGATTTTTCCACAAAGATTCCTAGAAGATAATTGTCACAATTATTCAATCTCTTCTTACTATGATCTTGTGCATGGTAGACTGATTTGCTGGTTTATTTGGGTCAAAATCAGGCCTGTGGTGATACCTTATTAGTTGTCACACAAAACACTTCTAAAATAACTCATATTTTCCAGAAATCGTTTGTGGTCTAGATTCTAATTGGATGATGTGAGGATGGACATAGGTGACTTCCCAGATTGCTCATGACTGTTGTTTAATACTTGTTGGTTTAGATCATGCTTCCATAATAAATTCAGTACTTTGTCGGCTTTATATTCATAATGGAAACACTCTTAGACTGCCACTTTAGTGACTGTCAGATAAAAAATAGAGCGTGGCCAAATATATCCATGTTTGTTTCATATTTTTCCTCTTGTAACCTTCATCTCCTTTCTACTTGTGTTCATTTTCCAGGCATAGTTTGTCTCAAGGTTGCATTAAATGGAACCTAACCTGTTTCATAGGCTACTTATCCCCAAGAGTTCACAGTGTAGATAGAGTTTCAATGACAATATCTTTGTCTCAAGGAAGTCAAAGTATGATTTTTTTTTAATCTCAAACACATCCAACAAAATAGAACTTAACTCATCTCCTTTATATTCAACAAAAGTACAGTCTGCAAGCTATCCTTTGTCACCAAATTTTACATAGCCTTGATAGTCCCTTGGCGGAAACATGGTTCCATCTGCTCTTCCTGGATGCATCGGGTGAGACCTCATCTGCTCTGCGGGTGTTGCTGGGTGGGCTCAAACCTTCCTGGGCCGGTGCCCAGGGAGATTGCGGTATGTGTCGATAGTTGGTGGACCCCTATCGACTGTGAGGTCACGACTTGGTCAACAAATGGTTTCGTTGCTGGGACCGTGTGCAGAGTAGAAGGAGGTCATGTTGTGGCACCCGACGAAGTCGGAGATACAAAAATGGTTCAATAAGAAGTTGCAGGAGTTTGCTGAAGAAGAAATTCGGAATATGCGACTGACGGTAGATCACTAGGTGGGAAGATATATTTAGGACGGTCTGCATGAATGGTTTTTCTGTGAATTTACGGTCATTCTATATGAATGGTTGTCGAAACTGACCTTCCAGAAGAGGAACTTCCAGGGTGGTGAGCCAACCACTTGGACCCCGGAGTTAATTCAAGAATTGCAAGAAGTCGATAATAAGTCATCCCCGACTGTCGAAGTTTGGTTTGATAGCATCTTGGAAGGATATATCATGGAATTTGCAGTCGACACGAAGAAATCCTATAGTGAAGCCGAGAGATATTTTTTTCGAGGACCAAGGGGAAGGTGTCTGCTGTCGCTCCAACTATTGATTAAGATGCTAATCTGAGAGAAGGGTATCTTAAAGATGCACCTTGATCAGTAGACAGCCTGGTGGGCGGAGGCCGTGGGTACCGCGATTGATGGGGAATGGTGCATGGAATGGTAAAGGGGTAGATGGGTGCAGACCATGAGGAGACTGTGAGCAAAGCCGAGGAAGAAAGTGTCCTTACGAGGGGAGGAGCAAGGTTCTGACAGGAAAAGAGGTAGAGGATAGGAGAAGGTCTTGCTGCGATCAGATTAAAAGACCGTGAAGGAAGGCCACATGGGATGAAGCGACCTCACAGTCCTGACAGGGACAACTAGGCTACGCCTAGGATAGAGGCAGGACCAAACCCTGTCACAAACATACCCACCCCTCTGCTCACTGACTCTCAACCAGCAATAAATAATACTTCGACATCACCAAGTTTGTCAAATACCACAAAAGTTAATTGGTAGTAGCGCAGCGACAGGAGGAAGGAAGCCCAAGATGGCGGGAGATGATGCTAAGCTACCATTATTCCATGGAAGTGCGACAGACAACCCAGAACAATATTGGTTTTTGTGTGAAGCGATATGGACCGTGAAACAAATCACTGATGGAAATACTAAGAAAGGACAGTTAGTCATGACTCTGTGAGGTCGTGCCTTAGATTGGTTCATGAAGCTCGTTTTAGTCCCTACGGGGACCCCAGAGAAGTCCCTGGATGAGATTTAGGATGGGTTGATTGCTGAATTTAGACGGCCTAAGTCGGAGGCTCAATATATTACTGAATTGAAGGAAATTAAGCAGTATCCCAATGAGATGGTGTGGGATTTCGACTAGCGATTCAAGACACTGATGGAAAAGGTTAGTTTCGATATGAGCATTGTCCAACATAAAGAATGGTTCATTGCAGCACTGTTACCCCACATTCGGCTGCCGCTGATGCAACAAAACATATCAATGCCTAGTGAATCTCTAGAGATTGCAATGCGATTGGAGGCGTCGCCGATTGGAGATAATGCAGCTGGGATGTCGCAGATTTAGACGCAGCTTTCCAACCTGACTATATAGTTGCAAGATTTAAAGAAGAACAAGGAACATCGCGATGAAGTATGGTGTACGCGATGTCAATGAGAGGGACATACGAAAGATGATTGCCCAGATTTTCATAATTATTTGGTCTCCGGTGCGCCCAATCCATTGAATGGAGGCAGTATGCCGTGGTGTCGCGTTTGTCATGTGTTTAGGCACAGTCACGATAATTGCCCATATATGCAGAAAATGGTCACAACCACGCGAAATCTGTATTGCACCTTTTGTAAGTCGGTAGGACATGATGACAAGGATTGTCGTGCATATGGGTTGCTACAGGAGAGAATGTGTGATGCATTCTATGTCAAAGATGATCAGCACGCTGCACCTCTACAGCCGTAGGTAGCTTAGTTGCAACCACAGATGCAGTTTGTACCGCAGCAACAGCAACTGCAGCAGTCCGTACCGCAATATACACTTGTGAACCCCCCGTAGCCTCAGTACGTGCAACAACCACAGTATGTACCACAAGGGCAAGGGATGCCTCCAGCACCCATGCAGCAACGATTTAACCAACCTTAGTATCAGCAGCAGGGCGACTATCGGGGAGGCTATAGGGGAGGACGCGGTGGTGGATTTGGTCGTGGAGGAGGAGGCCGAGGTGGTCAAGGACCTGTTCAATGTTACCACTATGTAGTATGGGGGCATTATCAGCGTGACTACCCACTGCTACATAATCAATGTACGTTTTGTTCCAGTAATGATCATACAGTCGAGAATTGTCCACACTTGATTGCAAGATAGCAGGCTGGGAACACTCCACAGCTACAGAACCCAGTATAGCAACCGATACAGAACCCGATGCAGCATCTAGTGCAGAACCATCCCCCCCGACCACCACCGAACGCTAATCCGAACGTAAATCAACCAGGGAACCTGTAGCAAAACCAAAAACAAGATGCCAATATTGCGACTATTTTTGCAGAACCGCGACCACAAGATGCTTCGGTGGCTGTTGTCACTCATGGAGGCAAGACGACTGGGAAAATGGTTCGCAACCACTCATTTGCTTGGCTGGTCAGAAGACGGTAAATTTCGGCATTGATGCGGAGCAGGAGACGTTCCTGGAAGCACGTCGCACTTTGGAGAAAGATCGCAGTAAGGCTGGTATTTGCGATATGCCACCTGTCTTTGATGCCACATCAGATGCTGATCAACCACCACCAGGGATATTGCAGAAGTTCCTTGAAAGATGTCTGTCATTGGCACGAGACTCGGCTTCCCTGGTTGAGATTGAGGGATGGTTGCAGTGATTTCTGAAAGGACGGCATGAGTCGGCAGTAAACTCCTTACAGTGACAGAAGACTGGCAGGGAAATGCGAATGAATATTCAGATTGGTGACTATGATGTTGACTCTATGATTCTTGACCTTGGTTCAGATGTTAACATCTTAACCAAGCAGGCATGGCAGAAGATGGGGAGTCCCCCATTGAGCTGGTGTCCTGTGCAGCTACGGTTGGCTAATCATGCGAAGGTAACACCCATTGGGCGGGTTCCACGGCTCACGATTGATATTGAGGGCATGAAGACTTATGCTGATTTTGACCACATTGAAGTAGTTGATGGAGGAAGCTCCTATCCTGCCTTATTGGGGATAGGATGGGCTAACGATAGTGGATCTATAATCAACTTCAAGAAGCACATGATGACTTTTGAGAATCGCGATTTCTGAGTCATCGCTACGTTGGATCCGGTTGAAGGACGCCGATATGTTGAGCCTGTCAAAGATGCCGATCACACTGGCTAGGATCATGCATTTAATATTTATGAGGACTAAAGTCATCCCACAATCCACGGCTGGAGTGGCGCAGCAAGAGTTCTGCTTCTTCCGACTCTGATGATGCATTAGAGCACTGGTAGAACCGGATGCATGAAGTACCGTTCCGAAAATGTGGCTTAGTTACGCAATCCTTATGTCGGGTTGCGACAGAAACAATCACACTTCCTGTCTATGATGGGTTTCCTGACCTCACTAAATTTTTGGCAGAATTTGAAGAACAGGTCTCAGAACCCCAGTGATTGCTGGCCTTGGAGGAAGCACTGAAGGATGCTCTAGCACACTGGTGGTTGACATATAAGAAATTCGTTAAAGATTGGTCACAGTGTCGAAGGTTGATGATGGTTCAATTTGGCAATACTGAGGTTTATCACACCGGCAAGTATGATGGTCGAACTGATCCCGGTGATCATGTGATGGAGTGTCAACGATTGTGGGTAACGTGACCTAGAGATGAGTGGGTTCATGCTTTTGTCCATACTTTGGAGGAGATACCGCGCTCATGGTATACTGCAGTCGAGTTGCGCCGTGACATTACAACATGGGGGGAGTTGACGATCTGTTTCACTCATACCTTCACATTTGCGGATGCCAACCCTGATGTCCATAACGCCCTACAACTCATCTGCGATGTGATATTTCAGGTTGTTCCGGTGGCCTGCCCTGTTGACCTGCACACCCACAGTCAGATGCAGTCTCTCATGGAGTGCTTCAATGTCAATGGAGGGCCAGAGGATGATGATGATCCCCAGAATATCAACAGTCCCGAATCCGAAGGAATTCGTGATGTGGTACCAGCTGTTGCGCCAAGTAATCCGTTCAATCAGCCGTTGCATCTTCGCAAAATGAATATCATCATTGAGGCTACTCCCAAGTTTGCTAATGTTGGGGATTATTGGGATGATGAGATGATGAGTAAGGTTACCGAGTTATTGCATGAGTTGTAGGACGTGTTTCCCACGAAGTTTTCTGAAATGAAGGGAATCTTGGGTGATTTAGGAGAGATGAGGATTCCATTGAAACCAGATGCTAAGCCAGTCCAACAACGACCTTATTGGCTAAATCCGTGACATAAAGAATAGGTCAAGGTGGAACTTGATCGGATGTTGGATGCTGGAATTATCAAACCCGTGGAAGAATCAGAATGGATCAGTCCTATGGTGGTATAGGACAAGAAAACAGGCGAAGTACGCATTTGTGTTGATTTGCGGAAGTTGAATGATTCCTGCTTGCATGACCCCTTCTCGACCCCGTTTACTGATGAAGTACTTGAAGGAGTGGGTTGCCAGGAGATGTACTCTTTCACTGATGGATTCTTTGGATACCATCAGATTCGCATTGCCAAGGAAGATCGCCATAAGATCACTTTTGTTACTGAATGGGGTTGCTTTCAGTACACGGTCATGTCGTTTGGTTTGAAGAATGCACCTGCGATATTCTCTCGGGTCATTGTTGCCGCATTCAAAGATTTTATTTAGAAGTTTCTACAGGTATATATGGATGATTGGACCGTTTATGGGTTGATTCGTGAATTCGTGATCGTTTGGCCAATTTGCGGTTAATGCTTGAGCGATGCCGACAGCATCAGATATCGCTGAACTTAAAGAAATGTATTTTTTGTGCACCGTTTGGGATATTGCTGGGTCATATTGTGTGTAAGCAGGGATTGCTGGTTGATCCAACCAAAATTGTGCTTATTTTGGGGTTGCAACCACCGACCACGGTTAAGCAGTTACGCGCGACCTTGGGACACACGGGATATTATCGCAAGTTCATTAGGGGGTATGCTGCGATTAATGCCCCTATGGAAAAATTGCTAAAGAAGGATGCGGCATTCCAGTGGAATCCAGAATGTCAGGAAAGTTGCAAAATGCTCAAAGCGAAGATGGCATCAACCCCAATCTTGGTTTTTTCGGACTGGAGTAAGGAATTCCATGTCCATGTTGATGCTTCATCGGTGGCACTAGGGGTTGTATTGGCTCAACCAGGTGAAGGGGACATTGATCATCCCATTGTTTTTCCTGTCGGAAGCTGTCCTCTACAGAACGCAATTATACCACCACAGAACGCGAAGGTCTGGCCATGGTTTATGCGCTGCAGAAATTCAGGCATTATTTGTTGGGTGGACACTTTATAGATGTGATTAAAATCCCTATATGTAGAAGTATTTGGATTCTACCCTCTCATTGAATTGAGTTTATCGAGATAAAATATTTCTAAAAGATCTTGGGAATTGAGGGATTGGTGTATTTTTTTGTGTGAAAAGAGCCCAAGGAATTGTTGTACATGGTTGGTTTTCCTTATTATTATATTTAGTGATTACTTAGCCTCATCCTTTCTCTTTACAGTTTCATTATTGTTTGATGGATTTAAAACTCTTTGTGAGATAATACTCATTCAATGGGATTCCCAATGCCATTAATCCATGCTAATTTCCCAATGAGAGGTGATATGTGTTGATTGGTCAACATGACATGTGGCCCCAAAGAAATGAAACCATGTGGTGCCATAAAATCATGAAATTTGGTACCAATCATGTCACTTGGCCACATTTCACCATAGTCACTGTGACCCTTTCCATTTTAGGCAAAGAATCGTGAAACATGGTGCCATAGAAGCTATATTCATGGGGAAAGGAGGAGTGACACTTGGCACCAAACCTTGGATAGTGTACACCATAAAGTATTGACATTTGGTTACATGGGAAAGAAGGTGTGATACTTGGAACCAAAGCTTGGATATGGGACACCATAGAGCCATGCCATTAGACACTTAGCACCACATAGCATCATAGAGGACACTTAGCACCATTAAAAATATGCCATGTGGAACTATAAGACGACACTTAGTACCATAGCAGGTATAATTCCGAAGTGTCATGCCAATAAATCTTAACATGCTGAAAAATATATATTCAACACAACGGGTCCTAATATTTGCATTGATCTTCAAGTAACTGGTGGTCGGTGCTCTCTTGTTATCTTTCTTGGAGCGCATCAATTTTTGTAGAATTAAATTTACTTTGTTGCAATAATGGTTTTTATATTGTTCAAGGTAAACGTCCAGATCCTCAATTTTAAAGTAGTCTTTTTCTTTCCTATGGCTCCAAGTGGCTTTCCTCAATGGTGCCACGTTGCATGGTTGTGCCAAGTGACATCATTTTAAACATAAAATTAATAACCCATAAAATACAATGGATTTATCCATGGTCATGCTAGGAGCAATTTCTCCAAAGAATATTTGAGCTTTGTTAATCCATCCCAATTCTTCACTATATCATAAAAAGCAAATTTCCACAAAATTTATAAATACTAGGATTGCTTTCATAAAGCATTTAAGGAGAAAAATGCAACTAAAAATATAGGCAGATAATGCCCATAACAAATGCATAAATTAATCATTCATACACCCAATTCATGCAATCGATTACAACATTCAAGACAAGGAAAAACAAAACAAATAAATATTTTTCATATTAAAAAAAACACAAAGATGCTTATTTGCTATAGAAGATGATGCATGTAATTGGCCGCGCATGAGAAACTTTCAACCTAAGAATAGGTATTTGATGAGAATACCACTCTTGTGATTGGATATGAGGCCGCAAGGTCACATGGTTTTCCCTCTCTAAACCCAACCTAGTTGCATTTGAAGCTCGACCAGTTGCTCCCCATAGAGTGCTCTATAAAACTCTATTAGTGGACAAAGTAGTTCACGACACTCTCCTTCACTGCCCCACATAACACTCTCCTACTCTTCCTTTTCTCCCCAATCCCTCAGAGTATCCTCCCCCACAATTATTTTCAAAGTGTGTAGGAAGAGGCCATTTCATTGTTTTCCTTTTGGAAAATGCCACAATATCCTATGAGTGTCAATTCACTAGGGATTCAAGGTTCCTACATGCCCAACCTCTATGCTCATGTTTTCTAGTTTATGGTTCATAATTCATAATTCATTTCTTTCTTCCAATTCCCGGTTAGCGATTGTGTGTCCATAGTTATGTTAGCATGGGTTGAGTACACCATTTTGTTTAATGGATGTAGTGCCAACCATCCTCCTCCTTGAATTTCCCATTCTTTCCAAGGGCATGGGTCCACTTGGAAAATGTGGTGGTTCAAGACTTGTAACAAGGAGGAAGCAATCTATATACATTTGTTAAAAGGCACAATGTTCTGCATGCATGCTTGTGTAACTATGAAACTAACCTTTTCTATGCATTCAATGATTGGTCTAATGAATCAAGGGAAGTTGATGGCTTCATTAATGGCACGTGGTGGAATTTAAATGAGTTTTAAGGAGGGCACTTGGCGTAGTTCACATTCCCTTGAGCCACTTTTTATCTTCCCCTCTAGTGGAATCATAGCACCTTTCGTGATTTACACAACATGCTAGAACCATTTTAAATTATAGTTCAATACAAGCATTTACATAGTTTGATTTAACCATGATAATCCTAACTAATGGTCCACATAAGTTTACTTGCATGATACACGCCAGACCATTTCATAGTTAGGGATTGGATTTGATATCCATAGATGCATATTTACATCATTTATATAATCTGATTCAATTTTAGTGAATATGATTGTGCAATTAAAAGCCCTTGATTTGTGGGATATTAATATATTTAGGAATAATATTAGTAGGGGTTAGAGAACTCTCCTGCCTTTGGCTGCTTGTTGCCTTGTAAACAAAATCCTATCACTGATATATAACATGGAAACAAAACCTAAATTCATAATCTCTTTGAAGAATTGAAATGAAGGAAACGAGCATCTCCACAACTTGGGAATGAATGCTGACATACTTCTTCAATGCTCTCTATTTACTTCTCCAGATAGCCCAGATTGAAAACTAGCCATGTCAAAATTGGTGAAAAACTACTCAAAACAACAAATAAAGGTAGATCGACCTCCTCAGAAAAAATGTTAGCTAAGATGGAGATTTGAAGTATGGCTCAAATGATGGCAAATAATCGTCTTTCCAGGTTGACGACCTCCGCTAGAAAATCATCCGTCTCAAAACAATAAGACCAGTGAGCATCCCACCCCTTGGACATAGTGCCAGACCCACATCATGCATAGTACTATCAACTGGACACACACAAGTAGCCTGGATTATATAAGACAATTTTTCCCCTTGAACTTTGATGTTAGGAGAGAGTTAATTTTGCTCAAGAGCTCCTTCCAGTATTGTGCATCCAGACCCTTCCAGCATCAAGTACTTTGTTAGGAACCCATGTCAACCCTTCTATTTTACTTTGTTAGTATATTGTTGTTGGACGCATATGCTTTGTAAGTCATCCCATAGTATTTGTTCATCCATAGTTTGTCTTATTGTTGTTGGACGCATATGCTTTGTAAGTCGTCCCGTAGTAATTGTTGATCCATAGTTTGTATTGGCCCATGGTTTGTATTGACACATGGTATTGGCACCTAGACTTAGTATATAAGTTTGTGTTGAGACCAATGAAGGTACCGTGAAGTTATTTGTATTTTTCTTGCTCAAAGGAGGTTGCCCCCTCGAAGTGTCCTACTATCAATAAAAGTGATTCCGAGTTCCGTTATGTATGCTATCTCGTGTATTTTCATTAATTAATTGTTGCAGGTTCATCACATCTGGTATCAGAGCACTTTCTTGGGCTCGTTGGGTGGAATTTTTGCCAAATTGTTTTTTCGCATCTGTTGCAAGTTCGGATCTGGGAACAATCCCTATCCACTTAACTGTGGGAAGTACTTGGGCATAAGCCCTAAAAATCATTGTGAGGAGTACCATAGGAACCCCAAAATAACTGGCCCATTGAGAGGACCTGCTAGTGAAAAGGGAAACAACCCCTACCTGATTGACTAGTTCCCACCCGTGAGGTAAACGAAGAGCTGTCGTTTGTGGCAAAGGGGTTATCAGTTTTACCTGAGCCTTGGAGTGAGGGGTACTGCCACAATATGCAAGCCGTCAGACAACATTGGTGACTGAGTGAAAAACCTGAACTGTTAGGAAGCCGTACACACTTGGGGTCCATATCTATTTTTAGCTAAACTGTTGCCGATCACTTCCATGCCGTTTCAGATCCATTATGAAAGCCGTTCCAGATCCAACCGTTTCAGATCTATTTCAGATCCAGTCGTTTTCGATCCATTCGGTGCCATTTCAAATCCCTCTGTTTCCAATCACTTCCGCGTCGTTGCAGATCTATCTGTTTCAGATCCTTGCAGCGCTCTTGCAGATCCATTCCTAAAAAAAAAAAAAAACTTGTTTTTGGCCATATCTCCCTTGTTTTCACTCTGTTTCCCTTGAAACTTCCCTGACACCCCTGTCATCCCATTATGTATATTTAATTCCCGAGGATCCTATCTCAAATTCCACTTCCCAAAGCCCGAAATCCGACATTTGTCTATTTTTAGGGTTTTCCATAACTTCTTCAGAGGTTAAAATGTTCTATCCCAACACAATGATGGAAGTCTTAGGGTTGGCTAAGTTGGAAGAAGAAAAGATTGTAGCCCAACAACGCTCTAAACCCACTTTTGTTCCCTTTCAGAATATGGGTTCTCAACAACCTCCCATCCCTCCAGCTCCTCGACCAACTCCTATCAAGCATTTGTTTGAAATAGAGATGCAGGCACGCAGAGAAAAAGGGATTTGTTATAATTGTGATGAGAAATTCACTCGGGGACATAGATGTGTTCAACAAAAGCTCTATCTCTTGGATATGGATTCTCCACCTGCCTCTAAAATTGGTGAAGAAACTCCAGATACAATGGATGATTAGGTCGACATTCAGGAGCTGCCTATTGACCCCCCATCTCAGGATGAACAACTAGAGATATCTCTCCATGCTTTATCCAACGTCACCACCCCCCAAACAATGCGGGTCAGGGGTTACTTCAAGAAGCTTCCTCTTACAATACTCATTGTTTCTGGTAGCACTCATAACTTCATTGACCCTCGGATCGCCAAACATGTTGATTGTTTTGTCCATCCTTGCTCCAAATTTGAATTCATGGTTGCCAATGGGGGCACCTTACCTTGCAAGGGGAAGTGCCACAATGTGCGTATCTATCTGGAAGATTATACCTTGCGCTCTGACATGTTTGCTTTGTCCCTAGGTGGATGTGATGTGGTTTGGGGCTTTCAATGGTTACACACACTTAGCCCCATATTATGGGATTTTGATGAACTTTGGATGCAGTTTCCAGTCAATGGGAAACAACACAAATTTAAGGGCTTACAACAAGGGTCTGTCTGCATCATCAGTTCACATCACCTGGAAAAGATACTTACGAAGAATTCACATGGTGTCATCGCTCAACTCCATTCCATTCAGATGCACCCATCAATGGTCACCCCTACTTCCTTGGATAGATATGCAGGTGTCCTTGCTGAACCAATTGGCTTGTCGCCTTCAAGAGACATTTCTGGTAAGAATTTAGCCGCATCTACATCTCAGTAGGAAATGATGGCTATTTTGCATGCAGTACAGAAGTGGTAGCCATACCTATTAGGGAATTATTTCTACATCAAGACTGATCTCCAGAGTCTGGAAAATTTCCTGGAACAATGGGTTTCCTCCCCAGCCAACCTGAAATGGGTTATCCAACTCATGGGTTATGCCTATGCGATCACTTACAGGAAGCGTAAGGACAATATGGTGGTAGATGCTACTTCTCACACATTTGATGAACCAATTTCTCTTAAAGCTATTTCTCTGCTTGTTCCAACTTGGTTGCAATCTATTCAACAGGGCTATCTCTTCTGTGAACTCCATGATTCTTCATCTATAGGGAACTCTGGGTTCCTCAAAATGTATGACCGGGAACAATGTAACTTCTTTTGGCAGGAACTGAAAATGACAATTCAACAGATGGTGGCTGACTGTGATACTTGTCAGGTCAAGAAGGGTGAAATGACACTCCTTTCGGGACTGCTCAAACCCTTTCCCATCCCTACACAAATTTGGACAACTATTTCTATGGATTTCCTAGAAGCACTCCAATGGTACAATACCACATCTAAAAGGACACCATATGAAACAGTCTATGGATAGGCACCACCAATTCTTCTTCCATACACCCTCAATATCTCCCCAGTTCAGGCAATTGACTTGGTTCTTCGAAACCATGATCAAATTCTTCTCATTCTGCAGGACAATCTTCACATGGCAAGAATTTGACTGAAACAACAAGCCGATCAACACCGTTCTGCGTGCACTTTTTAGGCAGTTGATATGGTTCTTCTTCGTCTACAGCCTTCCAAGCAACCCTCCCTGAAACTCACAAGGTGTCAGTGGCCCATAATGCAACCCGAAGATGCTACAGGGGAACCACTCGTTCAGATTCTACATCAATTTCCACATCTAAAGCTTTGAGGACAAAGCTTTTTCTAAGGGAGAGGGGATGTTAGGAACCCATGTCAACCCTTCTATTTTACTTTGTTAGTATATTGTTGTTGGACGCATATGCTTTGTAAGTGGTCCCGTAGTATTTGTTGATCCATAGTTTGTCTTATTGTTGTTGGAGACATATGCTTTGTAACTCGTCCCGTAGTAATTGTTGATTCATAGTTTGTATTGGCCCATGGTTTGTATTGACACATGGTATTGAACCATGGTATTGGTGCCTAGACTTAGTATATAAGTTTGTGTTGATACCAATGAAGGTACCGTGAAGTTATTTGTATTGAGCTTGCCCCCTCGAAGTGGCCCGCAATCAATAAAAGTGATTCTGAGTTCTGTTATTTCTGTTATCTCGTGTATTTTCATTAATTAATTGTTGCAGGTTCATCACATACTCTGCAAAGGAAATCATAATGCTTTCATCGGTCCATTTACAGTGATAGATGAAGACATGAGTACCTCTTCTATCTGTTTTGCCTCTACTTCTACTTTTATTTCCCGTGATGATGCTTATGTTGAGATATATACTTGAACCTCATAGGGTTTTCCTCTACTTTACCTAGATACTCCTACCCTCTTTTTTATTGTCAATTGTACCTTCTTTGCTAGCTCTTTTGCATCCAGAAGTATTTAGTCTATTGAGACTGGTTGTACTCTCTAATATTATTGAACTATTTCTTGGTCATTTATTGGACGTTAATAAAATAAACATATCCTAACTATTGAACATAATATGCTTCATAATAGACCTGATCAATTAATGTTTAAAACAATTGAGATCCACTTGACAGTTTGTGGTATTAATGAGAATATAATCTATCTGCATCCTGTCATTCGAACTTATGAAAGCCATCATGGATTATTGAACACAACACCTGGCTTATCATTTTTACTTAGACTTGCATATCAAATTAATGTAATATTTGACCAAATCCAACCATGAAAACAAATCCAAAAGTGTTCCTTTAAAAATCAATGATCAATTTTGTACAGATCAATTATGATCCAAAAATCCTGAATATGAATGTTTTCAATAGAATAAGATGCATATATTTCCAAAGTCTTTCCATGTTAAAAAGACACATTTATATTGATGCATCAGAAACTGTAACTTAATATTGATGCATCAAAGACACATTTAGATTGATGCATCGGAGACTGTAACGATAGTTCAAAAACAGTGGATACAATGATTCTTAGAAGATACAAATCTAGACTTCAAATTGAGATGTCATGTACGATGGATGAAATTGATAATGTAAACGAAGAAAAATCCCATGTTCTGTCAGAGACATGATATTATAGTCCAAATCCTCAAAAATTTGGAGTCCACAATTGCCAAACTCCAGTAAGACAACAAAGGGCTAGAAACACATGTTAAATTGAAGATATTTTGGGATTATTGAAGCACATGGAAGGTCTACGTATTCAACAGACCTAATTAATTAGTGTTTCCCAAGACAATGATAGGAAAATAAGAGTTGCAGTCGAAGGTGGGAAAATTGGAGAAGGAAGTACAGGTGCTCAGGGAGGAAAGTGAGAAGCAGAGCACTGTCATCTTTGAACAGGATGAAGAAAAAAGGGAAGCAATTAGGTATATTTGATTTTCTATTGACCATTTTAAACACAATTACTTACCCAATACTATCACTTTATTGGAAAATATTCTGACATGTATGTAGGACACATTCTTATTGATTGTTACCTAACTAATCCATGCAGATTTGATATGTAGAAGCCAAATAGTAACCATTACCTCCATGGTTAAATAGAAGTTCCCAATTCATACTGAAGAAGGGGAAAATATTGTTTGATTGTCATTGATAAATACATTTGGCTTGTGAAAATAGGATCCCTTTAAATAGGAAACAAGTACAATTTAGCTTGCTTCTTACCTGTCTTTCTTGTTTTGTAATAAAATAGCAAATCCTATAAGAGTAGAGGTTGGAAATTAGAATAGTGTTCTTTGGGTGTAGAACGTGAAGTTTGATATGTGATGCCTCATACAGTTTGAAACTATTGGCATCAATATGTCTGGAAATATGAGATGTGCTATAGGGTCTAGGTAACCTATGGCTTGCAAAATAGTGCAATGCTATTATCAAAAGGATTTAGCTTGTGCTATTTTTTTTTAACCTTTGCTTGTCGAGGTAACCATACCTTACCCAATATTTATTGTGTTCAATGCTATAATTTACTCTCATAATAACAAGTTCTGATAGATACGATAAGGACCTTGAATAATTTGAATGTGGTTCTGGGTGGTGGATTCCTAGAGAATAATTTTACAATTTTGACTTACTAGTATATCTTCCTTTTACAATGCTTCATTTTTTTTAGAACAACTATATGAAAACCGATACAAAATAAATTTGAGCAAACACGAAATATTGCATCTTCACCACCTGGAAGAATCTGAACATTAAAAGCATCAAGGTATCTTACTCAGATATTTAATTAAAGATGCGTACTCATGACATATAAAATAAATACATGAACACAAATAATTGCTACAGGTAATGTTTGAGAATTAAGTGATTGACCTTTGCTTCAACAGGTTGATCATCTACCTTGCATGGATCAAATGACATGATTATTTGGGCTAGAGGTTTCTTGAGGAGGCATCTGTATGGAACACCAACTTGTTATTTTAGTGGCATGGTTTTCCTCAAATAACGACGGTGAGTTAGTTGGCATTTAGAAAAAGCAAGCAACATTACACCATGCCAAATGAATAGTAGGCATTCAGAAATATATGAATGCCTATGGTTTAAACCATGATTCAAGGCCAATGCTCTCTTCCTTCCTTTGTTCTACTGTAAGAGGTAGATCACTATATATTTTATTCCAAAATAATTTGGTACCTCTCTCTTCCTCATGGGCCTACGAAGAAGAACTTATGAAGACTTTACAAAGGACACTTCTTTGCATTGTTATTGAACCTAATGAACTCATCTTATAGTGCATATATGATTTTGCACTCTGCGTATGATCCCTTCCTCTCCGATTACTGACAACAATAGAGTGAAGAGAAAGTGATATTAGGTAATATTGATGAAGTTCCTACTCAAGTTCCGTTGGGATCTTTTCCACTGCTTCTTAAATATGATGTTCCTATGGATGATTTACATCATGTTTCAATGGATCTATTTCTTTCACATTAAGATGTCAGACCTCCTCTTGGTCCCACCAGTGTCTTCAAATGCTCCTATTACCTCTCACTTTGCAAGGGGGTGACAAGTGGAATTTTCAACATATGATGATAGAGGTCTGGATCAAACTTGACATTTCACTACCTGTAGCAGAGGAATGAGGCATTTATGTGTTCATTCTAGGATTTTGTTTGGGATTCTTGTGCTTCACAATACCAGTAAACAACAATAGAATGTCATCAATTTCAAATATTTGGTGATCCTAGGCATGGAAAAAACTAGTAAAAGAGCTCAAATTTTGGGCCAGATCAATCATTTCTAGGTGCTAAAAAAACTTATATATTTGAGATATCTAGCATGTATATTGATTGGTGGCAAGCCACACTTGGGAACTTGCATATTTGTTTAGATATTACTTAATTTCCGACAACATCTACAATAAATGAGAGTTCAAATAATGTTTGGAACTCGAATGGATGACCTGTTGGTGAGGCAAACACAGGTTGGAGTTCAAGTTTCTGATGTAGGAAGTGCCTTAAGAACCAATTTGCAAAATATTGAATCACATGCAATCGTTCTTGCAGTTGGTCATTCTGCTCATGATGTATAGGAAAAGCTTCTTGACCAGAATGTTCTTTGATTCCAAAATATTTTGCTATGCCTTAACTAAAAAGGTTGAAATTATCATAGTGTTCTTAATTCCTTCTATATTTCGACACCTAGATTGACCAATAGGAGACAAAGAGACAGAATCATTTCCCAAATACAGGCATAAACAAAAAATTTCTGAGCATGATTTGTAGGCAGATTGCTGTGCAAACCTCGTTTCTTGGGCACCATTGATTTGGGGAGTAATCTGTAGTGATGTTGCTTCTCTTAACTTTGACTGGACTGTTGAAGATATCAAAAAAGCCATTTATTGCATCGTGTTGTCAGGGTATCTTCTCACTAGTTACACACAGAGTGGTCTCTTCTCGCTAGTTACACACATACTTTAATCTTGATTTTCCATTCTGTCCTCTAGATCATATGACTAAAAAAGAGAGGCCCTTCGATTAAATGGTGACCACATGGTTGATTACAAGTATCGGTTTCATTTCCATGTGGACAAAGAGATTGAGGTTGAGTTCATGTAAGTTGTTAAGAAAAAATTGAAATTCCCTTTGAATATTGAGTGGATAAATATAAAAAACCTTCATCAATTCATGTGTAATTGTTCTTCTCCTGATGGGATTCCTAGCCACAATTCTGCGTGTTTTGAATAATCTGTTGCTGCTAGTAGTAAATGCTTTGAATAATATAAATGTGTTTGTTGATGCTAGTTACAGTCTTTGATGCATCAATCTAAATGATGCATCAAAGACTATAATTTTATCCTCTATAACATTTACTAATTAAAAGCAGGTAAAAACTATGTTTTGCTCAACTACGAGATGAATGGGAATTTTCTTCTAGTGGTTCTCCTTCACTTCTGATCATTTCAAGAAGTTATCCCTCATGATCCTTCTGAATCTATTGTCTTCAGGTTGAGACAACTGTTGTCCAACAATATCAGAAAAATCTCCTGTATCTTTCTTTCCCAAAAGGCCAGTCTCTCCAAAAATGATGCTCACTGACGTCATACTCAGGGGGCTTCCCATCACCTTGGTAAGTGCTTCCAATATTCCTCCAAATATATCTTTGACTATGATCTCCAAACCTTCCTTATGAGATGGATCAAGAGAATTTGGGTCCTTCAGTAAGCTTTGGATGGCTGGCAAAAGCAATTCCCGGATACTAGTAGGTGCAAGGTCTGGAACAAAAAGTTTCAAGCATTATGAAATTGTGCAGTCTCAAGATCAACACATAATGTAATGTTAAAAACATAAATGCGACATGGGTTTTGTCCACCAGCCATACTAAACACAATTGCTATTGTTTGGAAAATGTATATAAAATACAATAAAAAGACAAAACATGTTACTGGGTATAACCATTCTAACTAAAGACCACCATTCCACAAATTATATTCAAATCCGGATTCATTTAAAATCCTCCATATGAAACATGGAAGAATCCTCCATATGCAGCAAAATGTATTCAATTCTATATTACAATGCAAATAGAATTTCAGATTGACAAAGTTATGAATGAGTAAGTTAACTTCCAATTTAATTCAGTATATACACAATGTGATTGCCATGTTGTACTCAAAGTACAAAAAAATAATTCAAAGTTCAAGATGATCCAGAACATAAATAACCATTTGAGAAGGGCATTATGCTTTGTTGTATAATCCCAAGACAATGGACTAGGGAATTCACGAGCGAAACTTGAATGTTTATTTTAGGATAGTCTTCCACAACACATATGTAACATGCATTTGATTAGGAAGACCACCTCAGTTAAGAGGGATGTCCACTGAACAGAAACCGAAGGAGCATCAGATAACAAGAAAGAAGACTTGCAAAAAAAGGACAATAAAAACATTATTCAATTCAAATAAATATAAAAAATGCCATAGGAATGATAGCATGTCCATACAATTTTCAAATTTACTTGTGTATACACTATGAGCATCAAATTCCATACATATCACTATTGGTCATGAAAATTGATTTAGAGAAATGAAGGTAGAAACCAGAAGCCATCTTTGGTTATTTCAATAACTTGTACATCCACTATGTCTCAAAGACAGATTAAATAAAGCAATATTTGGCTCAATAATATGTACATCCACAATGTCTCAAAGATTGATTAAATAAACAATAGTAGAAACCAGAAGCAATATTTGGTTCTTCAATAATTTGGACATCTGGGATGTCTGGAAGACTAGTCAAAGAAACTAAAGTAACAACCATAAGCCATATTTGAATCCCTCATGTTCAATCTGATCCTTGGGATTGACAATTTAGTTTTTGGTTTGATGGACCATAATTCAGGTTCCTCTTCCTAAAAAAATCCTCTCTTTTTTTATTTTTCTTTAGTACAACTTAGGAACGCCAAAAATTTAAAACCTCTTCTTTGTATTCAAATTGAAGCACTATATGAGTGACTCCATTTTAATAACCGAAATTCAGATTATTTTTGCTCCTCTCCACATTCCTTGGCCTTCTTGGTTTCCTACAATATAAGGTCTCCATCACAGGCTTGGTACCATTAGTGCTATGATACCTTGATAAAAAAATATTGAAGAGAAAAATCCACAATGCAAGATTATTATTCATTATTGAAGATAATATTAAGTAAACTTATTTGGACATAACTGGCATAACTACCAAAAAGGTACCTGAGTATGTCTAAACTATTAATTGAATTAATCTCATTTAATTTTATTCACTAACTTAAACACCTTAAATTGATTAAGAAGTTATGATATGCCACCATATCAAAACTAACCATACCTTAGACAGAAAACCCCTTTGTCCAATTTACAAGAGCCCCATAGTCAATTCGATGTTTGTTTCACTAGAAAGGAAAAAGTGAAGCCAATATCCCTTTGTTGACCAGGAGATAAATGGAAGTTTCACTCTAAGTTGCAACAAATCTTTCTAGTTCATGTAACAATGAAAGAAAACGCAACAAGTTTCATGTAAGCAAATCCCAAAATGCTTGCACTTTCATTTTGTATAAGATACTAAAAAGCTAATCCACTTCCACAAAAATCAAATCAATAAGATATATAATGTAGTGAAAATTGAATGTTTATTGGAAAATATTATTTAAACAACTTAAATTGATTCAAAAGTTATGATATGCCAACAAATCAAAACTAACCATATCTGAGACAGAAAATCCCCTTTTCCAATTTACAAGAGTGTCACAGTCAATTTGATGTTTGTTTTACTGGAAAGGAAAACATGAAGCCAATATCCCTTTGTTGACCAGGAGATAAATGGAAGTTTTCACCCTCAGTTGCAACAAATATTTCTAGTTCATGTAACCATGAAAGAAAATGCAACAAGTTTCATGTAAGAAAATCCCAAAATGGCTGCACTTTCATTATGTATAAGATATTAAAAAGCTAATCCACTGCCACAAAAATCAAATCAATAAGATATATAATGTAGTGAAAATTGCATGTTTATTGGAAAATATTATTTAAACACCTTGAATTGATTAATAAGTTATGATATGCCACCCCCAAGAATCAGTTATAAATAAATATGGATCATGGGACAACACAAGCTAAAGAGAATCCAATGAGAAATTGAAATAATATTTTTGTTAAAAACCATCACCTACGAGCTTATATCAATCATTTGATGAATGCTAATGCTTAATTTAGCCTCTTCCTGTATAAACTATTATAATTGGAGCAATGCACATTACAAGAGACTTGTTATATTCTAATGTTCCAACAAGTTTATGAGACCAACTTTCTGTCATCAGTAAACATGCCTTACACAATTCCCTTAAGTTCCATATGATATACATGAGGTAGGTATACAATCTAGAATTTTCCTTTACTTGAACTCAAAATAATTTGGGAAATAAATTTTCGAATCCTTTAATTCACAGCCACATGAAGACTGAAAATACAAGTAATCCAATCCTGATTACATACTACAAATAAAATGATTTGGTAGTTTCGCCAATAAAATTGATCAAACCGCTGGACTGAGAAGAGGTATTGGAGTTCACATCACAACGTAGAAATAGATGATTAGTTGTAGAATCCATGACAATCAGGGTCATGATTTGGTAGTTTCGCTAATAAAATTGATCAAACCGCTGTCCTGAGAAGAGGTATCGAAGTTCACACCACAATGTAGAAATAAACGATTAGTTGTAGAAGCCATGACAATCTGACCCAGACAATTTTTTAGCATGGCTCTATAAGCTGGACCTTTCTTTTAGTCATGTATCGCTGCATGACACAGCTTCATAAAATAAACTCTTATTTAATTTGAGTGAGCCCCAATCATTTCTCAACCATAAATAAAAATACACAAAATATACCATCTATGAAACCATACCTGTTAAGGCAGATCTAATAATGATGTTTCCGATTGAATGCTTACAAAGCTAAGCCTGAAACTACCATAAGAAGAATTTCCTGAAGTTGAACTGCATTTAAAATTTAAAAAGGATGAAACCTCTTCCACCAATATTCCCCCCAGTTCTCTAAAATCACCGGTTGTTTTATCTTCATTGATCCTTGACATAAGACACTATGCACTGAGATCAATCAAGAGCCATTGGTTCCAGACTTGGCCGTAAATATAGATGACGACCCTGTCCAAGGAGTTTTATAACATTAAATTTGTCTTAGATTGCATCCAAAGAAAATAAGACCACAATAAATGGAACAAAATTTTCGTGAGGAAAATTCAATGTCCCCCCTTTGACAGTGCATAATAAATTCTCAAAATACCCATTAATGGTTATTTTTGAAATTGGTTGAGCTTTGACTTCATTATCAACTATTATCTTAATTTATCAACTAGTAAAATGTGCAACTTACAGTCAAATCAGAATTGTTAGAACATTTTTACACCTATGTAAATTAATCATGTATTAATTGATGATTAATTAGCCCAAGTGATTAATGATTACATCCCTAAGTTGATTAGATTGGTAAATGGTCAAACTGTCTTGAACTAGTTAGCAATGTGAACAAGTGCTGAGTCAAACCAGCTATGTGGAGCGCTCCCCAGGGCAATTAATGCACTCAGCATGCCTAGAGCACCCTCCTCAGGTCATTTAATGCACTCAGCATGCTTCTCTTCTACCTAGGGCGCATTTGCTCAGTTTGTGGACAATCTTGCCTTGTTTTGTCATATTTTTGGCCAATTTTAGACTCCAAACCTCTAACCAACCAGTTTCTTCACATGTGTGAGGTCACATGGGCCTGTCCAGTAATTCCCAGCATTCACACAGCAGATTCGAACCAGTTTGGGATGGTTTGGGATATTTTGGTCAACCTAGGGGGGTTTGAGCTATTTCTAAGCTAGATCAGTGTGAACACTCCAGATGGATTCAAATTCTTCCAGATTTGTATATATGGGTGTTCTTAACCTATGTTAAGGTTGGACAGTTAATAATATTGACATTATTCACCATTTCATGTGTATTGTTCTTCATTCATTTAAATTTTTATGCCATTCTTGCAAATGTTGTGCAATCTTTCACCAGTGAGGAATCCACAGTAGCTAGATTCAGCTGTGCTTGAGATTTTACATGGTATCAGAGCTCTTGGAGCTAGAATTCGAACCAGCAAGACTGTTGTAGTGGATTGCCAGAAGCAGTGGAGAAACCACATAATTCCTGAGGCCATTGCCTTGAGCTTACTGGAGAAATCTAGTGGCTCCTCTCAGGTGTGATGCTCTCCCGAATGCACCCACTATCCATACAGGGTTCGAATCTGTTAGTGTAGATCCCTCCTGAGTGATTTGAGAGTTGTTTGCAGATACTGAAGATCAGCATTGTCAGCAAGTACGAATTGCAGCAGAGGAAAATGGAGCCATCTCACCCAAACGTGCTCACACCCTTCAACTATTTCGATTGGAAGGCAGAAATGGTGATTTTGCTGAGATCTAAGGGTCTCTACAGAATCATGATGGGCACTGAGGTGGAGCCAAACTCAGCTGTGGAGAAATCCAAGTTTTTTAACAGAATGGATGAGGCATTTGGCCTCCTTTGTCTCAGCATTTCGAGAGACCTCCTGTTTCATGTAGAAAGTCTAGCAACTCCAAATGAAGTGTGGCTCAAGCTTGAGACACTGTTTGGAAAGACTGATGAGATGAGAGGCCACCAGCTCGAAAATGAGCTTATCTCACTGAGCCCAGGGAATTTCGATTCCATCCAGGACTTCTTCACCAAGTTCAAGAACTTGGTCTTGCAGATCAGACAATGTGGCATAGAGAAGAAAGAAGAACAGTTGGTGTTGTCCATTCTCTCCAAATTGGGTTCTGAATACTCAGTTTTTGTGTCTTCCTTCAACTCCACAAGGCTCACAGTTAGAGGTTGGAAGATGCCATCTTTGGCTGACTTCATGGAGATGCTAACTCAAGAGCAAGACAAGCTGGTCTTGATGGGCTCCATCAAGCAAAAAGATCAAGTTCTTGCAGCTGGAGATTCGAAATGTGGAAGAGGCAAGCAAAAACCTAAGGGGTCGAAACCTCAAGAGAAGAAGAGGAAGGATGAGAGGCCCAAATCCTCTGAGGGGGTTTCGAATCCTGTCAAGAACAAGGGAAAGAAGGCTGAGAAGACAAAATGTAGCTACTGTCAAAGAGGTTTTCATCCAGAGAGCTCATGCATGAAGAAAACCATAGACACCATGACCCATCTCCTACAGAAAAATAATATTCCTCTTCCTGAAAGTTCCAAGAAGAAGGAGTGCATTTCTGAAGACAAGGAGAGCTGTCATGCTTTGGTGGCTAGTTCATCTCATTCCCCTTTGTTCATCATTGATTCAGGTGCCTCAAGGCACATGGCTTCCTCAAGAGACTCGTTTTCTGAACTTGCTCCCTACAGTGGCCTCTCAATTCGAATGGGAGATGACTCAGAAATCCCTGCTCATGGCATTGGGAAAATCTCTATGGAGAATGGCTTCTTCTCCAATGTGCTGTATGTGCCAAATCTTGCAGCAAACTTGCTCTCTGTATATCAAATGACACATACTGGAGCAGCAAAGAAGGTGGTCTTCACTCAGGATGATGTGGAGATATCAGAAGTTTCCACCGGGAAAATTGTTGCAAAGGGCGTTGCAGACCATGACATGAAGATGTACAAGTTCTCCCACTTCCTCGAATTCTCTTCACCAAGTGTGCTTCTGTCACATGGGAATGAGACCAGCAAGCTATGGCATCAAAGGTATGGGCACCTAAACTACAGATATCTTCAAGTTTTAAGCAAAGAAAAGATGGTAGAAGGGCTGCCACAAATCAGTTTTTCAAGTGGAACATGCAAGGGTTGCATGATTGGGAAGCATCCTGAAAAGAAGTATGAAAAAGGGAAGGCAAGGAGGGCTGATCAACCTCTTGGGATAGTGCATTCTGATCTGATAGGGCCACTCCCCACTCCCTCCTATGGCTGCAGCAAATATGTGCTCACCTTAATCGATGACTACTCAAGGTACTGCTGGTTATTTTTCCTTAAGCAAAAATCTGAAGTCTTTGAATGTTTCAAAATTTTTAAGAGCATGGTTGAGAACTTCAGTGGGAAGGCCATGAAGGTTTTGAGGACTGATAATGGCAGAGAGTATGTCAATAACAATTTGCAGCAGCTCTGTCAAGAGCATGGCATTCGGATGCAACACTCAGTGCCCTACACACCTCAGCAAAATGGTGTTGCAGAGCGCAAAAATAGAGCACTGAAAGAGATGGCAACTTGCATGTTGCAAGCAAGGGATTTGTCTCCTAAATTATGGGCTGAAGCTATGAATTGTGCAGCATATGTTCAGAACAGAGCACCACACAAATCATTGCAAGGAATCACTCCATTTGAAGCTTGGATGGGCCACAAACCAAATGTCTCACATTTCAGAATTTTTGGCTCAAGGGCTTGGGCCAGAATTCCACCGGAGAAGAGAAAGGCATTGCGGCCCCAAAGCAAGGAGTCAATCATGGTTGGGTATGCAGAGGATTCCAAGGGCTACAAGCTCTTTGATCCATCCACTCACAAAACCTTCATTGAAAGAAGTGTCAAATTCGAAGAGGAAGAATTCTTGCAAGCTAGTGAACAAGGTGATGGGGAATGCTCATTCCCTCGTCTTGATGATGAAGTAAGTAGTGATTCATTCTCTGATATTTCTGATTCTGATATTGCTGAAGATGATGTTGATATGGATTCTGAACATATCCCCCCTTCAAGGCCCAAGTGGGCAGAGAAAACAATTCAAAGTGCCGGAGAGCTTGTGGGAGATCCCCAAGATGCTAGGAAAACTAGATCTCAATTTCACAATTCCTTTGCATATAATAATTCTGATCTGAGTGAGGCATGTTATTTGATGGTTGGATCTGATCCAATGTCATATTCAGAAGCATGTACAGACCCAAGGTGGCAATCAGCCATGCAAGAGGAGATGAACTCACTCCATGAGAACAAAACTTGGGATTTGGTCCCTCTTCCTCCCAAGAGGAAACTAGTGCAATGCAAGTGGATTTATAGAACCAAAATTGGATCTGATTGCTCTGATCTGAAGTATAAGGCCAGGTTGGTGGCTAAGGGTTACTCTCAGGTCCAAGGAGTGGACTATACAGAGACATTTGCACCGGTGGCAAAGATGGACTCCATAAGACTAGTTTTGGCCATTGGGGCTTCCAAGCGATGGGAGATTCATCACATGGATGTAAAAAGTGCCTTTCTTCATGGGGATCTGAATGAGGAGATATATATGCAGCAGCCTGAAGGTTTTATTTCTGATCATACACTTGTTTGCAGGTTGAACAAGTCACTCTATGGGCTCAAGCAAGCTCCTAGAGCATGGTATACAAAAATGGACAATTTTCTGCTATCTTTGGGGTTTGAGAGATGTAAGTCTGATCCAAATGTGTATATGCAGCATGTTAGTGATCTGATATTGATTATTGTACTGTATGTTGATGATCTTTTGATCACTGGTAGCTGCACCAAAGAACTTGACTCAGTTAAGAGAGCATTGCACAGTGCATTCTCCATGACCGATCTAGGATTGCTAAAACAATTTCTGGGTTTGGAGATTGATCAATCTGTGAATGGAATTTCTGTATGTCAGTCAAGGTATGCTTCAGATTTGCTGCAGAAATTTAAGATGGCTGAATGTAAGTCTGCAAAATTTCCATTTCTTTCAGGAGTTAAGCTTACAGAATGGGGTTCTTCACCACTAGTTGACAGTTCGTTGTATAGGCAACTTGTTGGAAGCTTGCTATATCTTACTCATTCTAGACCAGATTTGTCATATGCTATTGGGGCTGTTGCAAGGCACATGCAAGAGCCTCATGAGATCCATTGGAAGGCAGCCAAGAGGATCCTTCATTATGTTCAGGGTACTAAGTCTTTTGGTATCCATTATGCTGCTGGTTCATCCCTTGAACTAGTAGGATTTACAGATTCTGATTGGGCCGGTGATTGTATTGATCGGAAGTCAACTTCCGGTTATGTATTTATGCTTGCACATGGACCTATATGCTGGTCAAGCAAGAAACAAAGCACTATTTCCTTATCTTCAGCTGAGGCTGAGTACAGGGGAGCAGTTAATGCAGCCACACAATGTGTTTGGTTGCAAGGTATTCTTGCAGAGTTCGGGATTGTCTTTGATTCACCCACTATTCTTTGGTGTGATAATCAAAGTACAATCAATATTTCTACTGATCCAGTACAGAGACAAAGGACCAAGCACATAGAGATACACATGCATTACATTCGGGGGTTGGTGCATGACCGGACCATAGCATTGCAGTATTGCCCATCCAGTGAGCAAACTGCTGATTTCTTCACCAAGTGTTTTACCGAGAAGACCTTCACTCACCTTAGATCTTTGCTTGGGGTGAGTGATGCATGGTGATGATTGGTGTATTTTGATATATGCCACATGTCCATTTTAGAGGGGAGGTTTTATTTCCCATGTGGTTTTCCTCCTTACCTTGGTTACATGGACAAATAAATTTTCATGATGTAAAAGGTGACTTGAGCCTAGTTGCCAAGGCCTTAATTTTTGATATTTCACTAAGTCTAGCTTAAGGGGGGGGTGTTAGAACATTTTTACACCTATGTAAATTAATCATGTATTAATTGATGATTAATTAGCCCAAGTGATTAATGATTACATCCCTAAGTTGATTAGATTGGTAAATGGTCAAACTGTCTTGAACTAGTTAGCAATGTGAACAAGTGCTGAGTCAAACCAGCTATGTGGAGCGCTCCCCAGGGAAATTAATGCACTCAGCATGCCTAGAGCGCCCTCCTCAGGTCATTTAATGCACTCAGCATGCTTCTCTTCTACCTAGGGCGCATTTGCTCAGTTTGTGGACAATCTTGCCTTGTTTTGTCATATTTTTGGCCAATTTTAGACTCCAAACCTCTAACCAACCAGTTTCTTCACATGTGTGAGGTCACATGGGCCTGTCCAGTCATTCCCAGCATTCACACAGCAGATTCGAACCAGTTTGGGATGGTTTGGGATATTTTGGTCAACCTAGGGGGGTTTGAGCTATTTCTAAGCTAGATCAGTGTGAACACTCCAGATGGATTCAAATTCTTCCAGATTTGTATATATGGGTGTTCTTAACCTATGTTAAGGTTGGACAGTTAATAATATTGACATTATTCACCATTTCATGTGTATTGTTCTTCATTCATTTAAATTTTTATGCCATTCTTGCAAATGTTGTGCAATCTTTCACCAGTGAGGAATCCACAGTAGCTAGATTCAGCTGTGCTTGAGATTTTACAAGAATTGATAATGCTATTCAACTGACACAAAAGAACACCCTTCCAACACTATACCATAAACTAACTGGGTGATTCCATGAAGATGGGTAACTATTTTTGGCCAAATATGATGCTGAAAAACATAAATTTTACCCATGTATTAAATTGAAGCCCTCGAAACTCATACTTGCCACATGAATTTTGACATGCGGTTGAAAAACAGAAATGTAGAGAATTATGTTGGATTTCCAATGATATTTTTTTTCGAAATATACCAATGCCATATATCGTGTCGAATTTTCATTTAATGAAACGTGTGTACTTAAAAGTTTGAAGAGCAATTAACAAGTAGTTTGTGTGTGTGCACAATAATTTAACGTTAAGGTAATAATTTTAAAAAATGAAATATGTGAACATGATCTAGACAGAATGCACCACGGCTTACATATTTTTATTTTAATTTTTCTCGAAAAATTATATTTATTATTATTTTTCGAAACTGACCAATGAATATTTAAGTCCCATTTTGCAAACATGTGTGTGTGTGCACAAAATCTTTTGATTTTTTACATAATTTGCAAAATTAAAAATACCCTTTTGAAGAGGACACATTTATTTGGGGCTTGTGTATTTTTTCAAATTTTTTGGATGTGTATTTTAAATGTTGTGGATTTATCTTTGAGCTCAATCGAAGTTGTCGGCAGGGTTTTTTAGGGCAAGTTTTAGTAGAAATTTGAAAACAAAAGACATATGAAGATAAAAATTCATAAATTTTATGTATCTGGATAGAGGATTCGTTGACGAATCCAATGGTATCAAGTCTGCTCATTAATGAGCATTTAATGACATGGTTTAACTCTGTGGAAGGCAGGCAAAACTTCCATTCTGCAGGGAAAATGGCTCTCGGCCTGGTTTTTAAGCCCTCGATCGAGCTATTTGCTCGATTGAGGTATTTAAAATACCTTGATCTAGGGATTAACAACACCTCGATTGAAGGTTTATGAAGACCTCGATCGAGGGTTTAGAAATACCTTGATCGAGGTCTTGATAAACCCTCGATCGAGGTATTTGCTCGATCGAGGGTCTGTAAAATATGCTCAATCGAGGGTTGTCCGTGTAAAAAAAAAATATAGACGAATTGGGGCGAAACCACGAAAGGAGTTGGCAACAATTAATGTTTCCAACTACCCTTCCCTCGTAAAAACATCAACGAACTTGTATATAACCAATAAACAATTAATTAAAAAACAGTTTAACTCATTGCTAGTTTTTTTTTTTTCCCATTAGAACTTTGTCATTTTGATCTTGTTGAATTAGAGCTTTATCATTTTCATGTTGTTGAATTAGAGCTCATTAGACATATAAGATTTCTTTGTAGGGATATTTCAAGATTTCATACTAACATATTGTTGTTTGTTATAACAATTTGAAATTTTGTTTGTTTGTTTTCATTGTAGATTGATGGGGAATAAAAAGAAAAGACAAAGAAAACATGCTAGACAACAAAATGACAATGAAGAGCGTGAGAAGAATAGAGAACGAATGAGACAACAAAGAGTAAGGTTGAGAGAAGAAGAAGATACACATTTTGTGCAACAAATTCCAATGGAGGACAACCAAGGTAAATTATTGAATTACATGCTATCATAATTTAAATATCATGCTACATAATTTACAAAATTAGTAACAATTTTCCAATAAATTTAACTAATTTTCATAATTTAATTTTTTTCATATTTATTTGTAATGACATTCTTATTTATTTCATCCATTTGTTATTTAAATTTCAAAGTTTGCATCAATTTTTATGTTAAATGAACAATTTTCAAGTGACTAACAAATGTTAAATTGGAACAATTTTCAAATGAAACATGTAAATTTAGATTATATTTTCATGTTAATACATGTACATATTTTTAACTATTTTCAAATTACTTCAAAGTTGCTAACATTTTTCAAATTATGTTTCCAAGTTGATTTAACAATTTACAAATTATTTCAAAGTTTACTAACAATTTTCAATTTTATTGTCCAACAATTTTCAAATGAAATCTACACTTAGATTCTATTTTCAAGTTAAAATGTATGTATATATTAACTATTTTCAAATTTCTAAACTTTACTAACAATTTTGAATATTATTAGAATAATTTTGAAATTAAATGTACACTTGGACACTATTTTCAAGTTAAATTGTACATATTTAACTAATTGCAATTTTTTAAGTTACTAACAATTTCAAGTTAAATGTAATTTCAATTCTTGTTTTGTTAGAAAATTCAATTTCAAAACAAATGAATGGATATTTTGAAATGAACATGTTGTGATAGTTATGTATTAGTTAGAATTTATTCAATTTGAAAACAAATGAATGAATATTTTCATAGTTATGGTGGTTGGCAATATTTTCATAGTAATAAATATTTGAATACAAATGAATATTCAAAGAGCTATTTAATTATAATGTTTACTTTAAAAAAATTCCGTCTATCACATGTACTTTTATTTACATAACATGACATATCACCACGATAAACTTAATGATTACTTTTATTTACATAACATGATATATCACCACGATAAACTTAATGATTATAATCATATATTTTGTTAGGACAAACTGGAAATAATTATTTGCAATGGTTGCAACCTTGCATTGATATGTGAAACATTATTGATAAAAAATCCTTAAATTGCAATTTATGATAAAAATTACAATTTCCATAATTGTCTATTGTTGAAATTGCAAAATCATCAACTAATGAAAATGTTATTTTGCATTAAAAATTATGAATTTCTGCTCAATCATATCACGACAATGTTTTTAATTAAATATCGGATTCATCTCTAAATCAATGTTTTTTTCCCCACATTTAGAGTATAATAGGTATGTTATCATGGGTAAAAAACCAATCTTAAATTTTTATTTCACGTATATACAACATGGAATGCATGATGTTGTCCTTGAAATTCTAGGGTAGAAGTGTTGTAATCATTTATTCTTTGTGGTGATTTGTAACTTGTATTTTAAATATTTATTTATTTATTTTATACCATAAAGTTAAAATAACATTTTTCTTGTAATGTAAAAGTAAAATGGACATAAATTGCATAAAGAAAATTTGCCCACAATTATATAATGTGATGATTAAATAAATGATATTAATTTTTATGTCCACAATAATTTTTATCAAGTTATTAATGATTATCTTGACTTAAATATATATAGTTGATTTTCAAGTTACTAGCAATTTTAAAGTTAAATGTACAAGTTACTACCAATTTCAAGTTACAAGCAATTTCAAATTTTATTAGGAATTTCAAACTTTAATTCTAGAACAATTCTCAAGTTTAATTAAGTTAGCAATTTCAAGTTACTTGATGAATTTCAAATTTCAGGTTACTAGCAATTTCAAGTTACTTGAGCAAATTTCAATTTTTACTTAGAACAATTTTCAAGATAAATGTATTAGTTGGAAAATTCAATTTACATGCAATTTTCAATTTTTCAATTTTTCAATTTCCACATCAAATTTCAAGTTACTAGCAATTTTAAAGTTCAATGCACAACTATCAAGTAACCAATTTTCAATTTGTTAATTTACATGTTATGTAGGGAGAGATTATGGTCAGACATCACATCATGGTGATCAAGAATCACATGACCCTGTGACCCCTCACGATGCTGATCAGCCATCACATGAAACGTTTCCCTCTCACATTGAAAATATAAATGGGAGTTGCAGTGGGGTTGGAAGGGGTGGAATTTTTCTAGAGGATTGTGTAGTTGTTTCTGCACAAGAAGAGATTGAGAACTCGATCCATCGTTGGAGAGTTAGAGAGCATGTCAATAACATAATCAAGTCATATTTTGAACAACATTCAACGATGGCACAAGCTCTAACCCTACATGGGTTGATAAAACACAAAAAATTGAAACGTGCCACAAAGTTGTTGGGTTTTCAAGATGTTAAAACCAAAAAGACATGCGAGAATGCAATAGAAAATGTAAGAACTGCATTATCTTCGTTTGGAAAATCAAGAAACAATGGTACCCGAGTTGCTCGTAGGGAAATTACAACGGCTATTGTGGCACACAACACCTCAAGAAATTGAATGGTATTAACAATGGCATCATTGCTCAATGTTTCAAAAAGAACATTGCTCAAATATATTAAATTCAGGGTCCAGATAGATGAAAATGATGAAGTTGCTTGTTGGGCTCTTATTTGCAGGGAACCCTATCGAGGCAGGATGGAAGTAGGAATTAGAGAGAAGATGATAGAGCTTTGGGATAGCCATCTCATGCTATTCCAGATCGAAAGCATGTCCTGCGACAACGTTTATCCAGAGGCATTTATCAGGAGCACTGTAAGCATGTGATGGAGATGATGGGAGTTTCACTTTACGAGGAATTCCAAGAAAGAAATCCTGGTGTTCAAATATCATTTAGCATGTTCAACAAATTGAAACCGTGGTATATTAGACCGAATACGATTCACGACACTTGTTGATGCCTGTACCACGTTGAATTTCAACTATACTATGACACATTTCTGGATTTTTGCAAAAGGAACTGGAACGATGTACTAGCTCCTCACACAGTGCGAGATTTTATTTGTATGATACTATGCAACAGGAATCCTGAACACGTGTTTTTCAATGAGAGGTGTGTAGGTGGGAGAAAATTCCATGAATGCGGTGATTTGACATTGTTCCATAGGAACTTTCCTATCGAACCAACACACCATGGATTGTCAGATATCACCGGTAGGTGGAAGAGGTACGAGTACGTCACCATGAATCCAACATCTTCTTCATCTGTGCCATCCAAGAGGATCGATTTGCTTGATGATGAGATTCCTGTTTCATAATTCATGGAGAAGTTTCAAAGTCAGATTTATAAATACATAAAGCACTCCCATAGGTCCAGGTGGCAAGCTTCAGAATTCAAACATTCTTGTGACGTATTTGAGCCAGGCACAATCTTATCAGTGGTAGACTTTGCGAAGAACTACACCTTTTCTCCTCAGAGAGAGATACAGAGTGAGTACTATCACTCCGACCATGTGTCTATCTTTGTACATGTATTGTATAGACATGCTCAGGAAAGCATTGATGGTAGGGATAGCACTCCTCAATCACGTGAAGTGATCAAGGAGTACCATTTTTATGTTAGTGATGATCGTGAGCATGACACATTGCTCATTCAACACTGCTTTGGGTTGATTTATGATTCATTCACGCAGAGAGGCATATAATTTACTGAACACTGGATTTGGTCAGATGGGTGTGCAGGGAAATTCAAATTGGCACGCTCATTTGATTGGTTGAGTCTCCTTCACAAACAGACAGGAATCTGACACACCTGGAGCTTTTTTGAGACAAGGCATGGAAAGGGTGAACATGATGGCGCAGGTGCATGTTTGAAACGAGCACTTCGGAGGTACCAGATGAGTCATGGTGAAACCTGACTCAAATGCTCAACTGAAGTATTTGATTGGTGCACACGTCATTTGGGACATCAAGGTCACAAACAAGCAAGGCCGGTGTGTAGGTAATAAACTCCAAACTCAATTAATAAGATAATAACATTCAATATCATCATTTCCAAAAGAACACATACTCGATAGGAATTTACATATGACAAACTGAATTCCATGCAGGTTCTTTTGGGATGTTTCCCTTGGAGATGTTACTAGATCCATGCCGTGGTATTGTGAGACCATCCCTGGTACGAGGGAATTGCATTCTGTTCGAAGTAAAGACATGGGTGACATATTTTCCATTGAAACGAGGAAGTATGCATGTTTTTGCAATTTTTGTATTGATGCAAATGGATGCGGGCTTGATCATTGTGAAAATGATGTATATGTCAAACCATGGAAATATGTCTCTCTTAATCCAAAGGGCCCACATCCAATTCCAACATGGCAAGAGATGTACACTGAAGAGGCAATGGTCTCATTAGATCATGATCGAGTTTCTGATATGGTTAGGGAAGGTACAAGAGTCTTCATTAAGTTAATTAGTTCATTATATATTACACATATACAAATGTTGTAGAAATTTGCATGTAGGACATTTGAATAATATTTGTAATGTATCTTGCATGTGATGTATTCGTTGTCATTGCACCCCCCATAGCCAAGAAATGTGGCATACTATTTGATGCGGTGCACACAAATAAAGAGTAGGTTGGTGCGACCCTACCAAGATGGGGAATTCACATACCAGACTGGAGACATGGTTCTAATGGGACACTTTTTTGAAAAAGTGAAAAAACAGGGTGCTCATATTATTTATAGAGATTTTATGCTTGAATATATATCATGTCAATACAGTCATTTGGTGGTGGCAGCTTGGATACCTCTAACAGAAATCAAGGTGAAGAGAGGTGAGCCAAAGAGATGGAAGATGACAGAAGCTGACCATGATCGTATTATGGAGACTTGCATTCCTATAACACATTGGCCAGATGAATGAGTTACATGTATGCCACTTGCATCATTGGCATAGTTTTCATGTTGTCTTATGTAATAGTGTTTGGAGATTTTTGTGGAGGTTGTTTTATAAATGTATTTTTGTAGATGCTTTAATGTCAAGAATACAAATACTAGATGGGATGCTTTTGTGAAATTTGGGTCATGGTGCTCCAATGTGAATACACTTGAATTTACATGTTCTAATTTTAAATTTTGATTTCAAATACAATTGTAATGTAATTGAGAATTTAAAATACATCTATACAATATGGAATTTTAAAATTTAAATTTTGAATTGTACAATGTATTCTAATTTTAAATTTTGATTTCAAATTTGCAAAATTTTATACATTATAATCCATTCATTGTATTTCCTCATCAATTACATTGTATTTCATTATCAATTATATAAAAATATTATCAAATACCAATGTATTGAAAAAATGTTTCATTCAACAATAATCAATTAGTTTTGTTATCAAGAAGATATCAAAGTTAGGACCAATTTTTTTTGCCTCTCCTCATTCCATTTAATAAAAATATTGGCACTTGGTGCTACATGGAATATAACATAGGAGATAGAGGGTACAATTCAACTAAAGGGCACTTACACATAATCTTTGAATATATTTTCATGCAAACAATACCCATTGTTGGCACAACTCACAAACATTCACTATAATTTCTAACCATCAAACCTTTTCAATTTTTGGATTACATGCATCAAAAACCATCTTTATCATGCAGTTTTGCATGCATAGGCATGGAACCTCTTTGAGAGAAATTAGTTAGTATTATATGGCCTTGCTTGCGTAAAAAAAATCAATTATCAAACCAAAACACAACTTGTACATGTCTTTGTTTTTGATAGACATGGATTGTACATAATAATGAAAGTTGAAATGTAAACGTAATAATACATGGAAAATATGTACATATCCGTAATGAAAAATATCTCATGCTTATCTTATTTGTGGTGTATTTGTCTTGAACATTGCGTGTTCCAATAGTTTTATCGTGGGTTTTGTGGCTAGTGATCTAACATGGAGATTGCATTATTGGCTTTATTTGTAAATTGACTCTAATGTATGTAGGTATTCAAACAAAAATACAAGAAGCATGGGTGTTGGTGGCAGTACCCTCCACATCAATCCATGGACATGACATAGTTCTTTCCATTTTTTGGGTCATAATCACTAGTGGTCACATTAGGTTCTCATTGCAATCATATCTCAAAATGTATAGGACTAATATACACTACTACAATGACCTTGGCTTCAAAAGCTTGTATATTACATTGTATGCCACATCATCAATGTTTTGTCCTCCATCCACCATGCCTTGGAAGAGATTCTAAGCTTCGTCTGATTTTCCTTCATTCAATAAAACCCTAAACCATTTATTGTAAACACCAACATTTGACTTAAATGCTACTACCATTTAATTCTACAAAATATCTTCAAGGCTTTTTTTAGTTTACCTAGTTTTGTGAACTCATCAAATAGCATTGCATATTAGGATCATGCTTCTCTGTTGCCATCTTACCAAGTTTGTAGACATCGGAGGCAACATGGATCGCCAACACAATCATTAAAAGAGTTGTGACCTAGTATGGATCGCCAACACAATCATTAAAAGAGTTGTGACCTAGTCAATAAATCTAATTACTGATTGATTTTAACGATCATATGAAACTTTGTGTGGTTTTATAGTTATGGATAAACATTCATTGAAAAATTAATGTAAACATGGAAGCAACATAGATTTATCAACAAATTTATTAAATAATTTGATTTGAAGACAAATCTTTGTATGTTTTGAGGTTATTGTGCATATCATGAATATAGTATATGTATGAGTAATAGTTATGAACAAACATTCAAGGAAGACAATTATCAGATTTTTTAACATAAAAATATTAGGAGTGAAAATTGTATGGATCCATTTTTGTTTAAGTGTAGAAATCTTACTAATTGTTAAATTTCCAAGCATAAAATATTTGGCAATATTTTTGTTAGCACTCGATCCAATGAACTAATTTTGAGTGGCAACAAAAATTAAACTTGTAGAAATATAAACTACATCTTTTATTACATATTTCAACCACACATTATTATTATGAAAATATGCAACCACACATTAAAATATATCATTTTACGTTTAATTTAAAGCATATTAAAACAATATAAAGATGTGAAGTATACATTTGTTTTGAGATTTTAATTTTAAATTGTAATTGAATTGGAATGTGTAAATTGTAATTGAATTGTAATGTGTAGACAACATAATGTAATTGCAATTTCAATTTTTAATTTCAAATGTATTCTAATTTTACATTTTGATTTCATTTATGCAATTGTAATGTAGTTGAAAATGAACTTTTAAATTGTAATTGATTTGGAATTGAAATTACACATTAAATTTGAAATTTTACATTGTAATTTCAATCTTAAAATGTAATGTATGTATTCAATTCTAAATTTTGGAAGATGTTGAGTCTAATGTAGTCAAAATTTGCATTTTAAATTGAACTAAATTGTAACTACACATTAAATTTACATTTGAAACGACAAAACATAAATTTGTAACTGTAATAACTATATCCAGATCTAATATAAAAAACAATCGATTTCAAATCAGATACAAAATACACATGAAAACATCAATATGATAAAATATACAAAATATCCAAAAGTCCATATATGATAAAAGTCCATGTATAAATGATAGAAATCCATATCCAAAACATGAAAACGTATACACAGATCATCCAAACACATGAAAATATATAAAATATGAAAATATCCAAAACATGGAAATGTATAGATCATCAACTCATTGGCCACTATCCCCATGAGGCCCGTGATCGTCCCTCCGACTGCCCTCGTGTGTAGTAGCCCGCTGCTGTCTCTGAGATGCTAAACCCTCAAGGAATTCCTCCATATCCATCGTGTAAAAGGTGATATCCGGGATCTGGGTAGGAATACAGGTAGATGGCCCTTCATCAGGACCATGTACTCGAGTTGCATCCCAACCATATGTGAAATCCATTACAGCATTGACACCTGCCTGTAGCGATGCCTGTGTAATATGCCATTACATGTAATAAGTTAGATTTATTAAAAATTAAAACTATTTAACATAATTTAAAAGTTATCCTTAAAAAATCGAAACATAAAGTACAAAAATCAATTACTAAATGTGACTAAATAACATGAATTGGAACATAAATTAAAACTCACATCTTTTTTTGAACCTGGCTTGTTAGGACCTTCGCGGTCCTCATGTCCATAATCAGGATCTACCCCCCTTTCCTTTGACCTGTACAATTTGAAATTCATTTGAAGTTAAGATCTAAAACATAAAATCTCGAAAATTAAGAAATAAAACACAAATTATTTAAACTGAGAAATAATATTCAAACACAAATTAAATTGGAACATAAATTATAACTTACCTCGACTACTGGTGTCTGCAGGTGGGGATGAGCGGATGGACCAACCGATGGCTCACTACCAAAGAGTTGATCCATGAATGGGGTCCCCTGCATGGATCAATAGAATACAACTCCCTTAAGTATTATTGACCATTCAATTTGCGACATTAATATGATGTAACATGAAGAACATATATACATAATTGTACAAAAGTATACTTGTCCTGTAGCGATGCATCTACGATACAACTGAAAGTATGCATCTTGGGCTGACTCAGCATACCTCAGTAGGTCCTCACCATCGAAACTCCTGAGTGTGTCACTATGGATATACTCTATCTCTGGCTCTGCAGGTGGAGGGGGTGGTCTAGATGCCTCTCCATGCACAACAACAATAGCACTGCCCATGGCAGTGAACAATGACTCTGCAAGGTCCTATCTAGACTCTGTAGCAAGATGGGATGATTATGCCACATCCCCCAAACTGATAACTATCCTTTCTGGAAACGGTAGCAACCTCAGAGCGGGTGGAGCAAAGGCAAGGTCTCTCCGAGCTCCAGGACGTTGGTAGGAGCATCCCCTACTAGCCCCATAGAATGGGGACCCTGTGCTGGTGTAATCCGGGTGCATGTCCAAAACAAACTCTGCATAAACATGTTTTGCAAAGTATAATGGGACCTGGCCATGGTGGGGGAACATGCCCCAGGCTTCGACGAATATATCATATAGATGTGGTGCAGTGACCTCCAACTTAAACTCCCCGAGTCTAAGTGGTTGACCGGCAGCGCGGTCAGGTGGGATTTCAAACAAAGAACCCTTGATGTCATGCCCTCTTATGGAGACTTTGACATCATCCCATTTGTGGATCCCAATGACATCCCGTCTCCTCCTCTGGCACGCATGACGCCAAATGTCACTAAGAGGTCCTACCCTCCTGTAGAGGGCCAACATCTCATCAAATTCCGATAACATCATGGACAAAGATCTTCGTGTGAGAGAATCCTCCCTCAATGTGCAGATACATGAGGCCACCCACTCTCATTGGGAAGTGATATCAGTGAGAGTGATCAGTGCGACGTCATCGTCGTACGATCCCCCTGACGGGGAACCTGCGATCCAAACCAAAACACAAATGTTACTAAAACTATATATTATAACATGCAACTGAAATTCAATGCATTATATACTAAAAATTTACTGAAAATGTGCTAACAAAAAATATGCACCTGATGCACTCGTGTCTTGTTGCACATCCTCCACCAAGGGATCCACATGTATGTCGTCGAGATGAACCGACACACTACCTCTCCTGCTGCCGCCACTAGTGGCAGCCGACCCCGGCCTGGCATCAATCCTCGGTGAATGGGAGCGCTGCCGATGGCCTCCCTATTGGGCGACATCAGATGCGCTCGTGCTTCGCGGAGCATGAAGCAATGAATCTCTCTCTCCAGGACTATCTGTATCACATTTCAATTTCTAATTCTAATTTTCTTTAAAATTTCACATTTAAAATTCAAATTCAATTTTCAAATTCTATTCCAAATTTCACATATCAATTTCAAATTCAATTTTCAAATTCTATTCCAAATTTCACATTTCAAATTCAAATTCAAATTTCAAACTCTATTTCAAATTTCACATTTCAAATTGAAATTGAAATTGAAATTGAAATTTCGATTTCAATTTCAAATTTCAAATTCAAATCCAAATTCAATTTCAATTTCAAATTCAATTCCACTTCAAATTCAAGGTCACCACTGGACTAGAGTTTGCTCCTATTGATCCTCAACCATCGAGTGAGAGGAAGGTTCCTACAATCATTGTTTTAGATGATGAAAATGTTTCTTAGTTTAGCATTATTTCTCAGGGATCATAGGCATTTATGAATTGTGGTTTTTTTAAATAATCTTAAAACATAAGAGAATGGTGATGAACTCATATACTTGTAAAAAAAGGAAATATCTAATTATTTTCTAGTTCACTAAATAATTAGTTATTTACTTCTTATTTAAGTCTTGTGTGTTGGTGTTTGGAATCATTTGCATCTATGTTTATAGATTATGTCTTGTATTTGTGAAAGTATAAAAGGAGTTCAATGTTATGTTTTGGATTTGTGAAAGTATCAAATAAACATTGAGTAGAAATTTCAATCAAAGTCTCGACTCTTCATGCACACACATGAGTCCCACTGGGATTGGGAAAGAACTAAGAAGAAGAAAATTGGGGTCATTTGGTGGCTTTAAAATTTGTTTGACTAAACCAACTTGAGATGCTATTTGACTAAACAAAATTGAGGTGTTGTTTGTTCGGGTACACAGGGTACTACCAAAGGACCGAACACCAAGAGCAACCACTTCACACAAACAGATCACAGATCAACACATCGATGTTTTGACGTGGTTTAAACCCTCTTGAGGGAAACACTCCACGGCCCCGGCCAAATAGCTTCTACGGGACAATTTATTATGCAAAGAAAGAAAGTTACAAATGAGCTTCTCATAATCGATCAACTAAACAATGACCCTCCATGCGCTTTAAATAGAGATCATGGACCAATCGGGTGTTAAGCCACGGATCAAGGTTAGGTTTGATCTAAGAGAAGTTGAGCCGTCGGATCACTCTATGTCGGAAACATATCGTGACCGTCGGATTAAGTATTTACAAATGCATACTAATGCATACTAAAGAAACACACTATCCCTAACGGATATCTTACACAAGTTGATCTTAACTAACTCCTAAGTGTCTAAATATCCTAACATCCCCCCTTAAGAACAAATTGGGATAGGATTGAAGGATTTACAAAAGTGACACTATTAGGAGAAGGAAGGAGGCATTAGAGCCTATCCCCCCTTAATGACAAGTTCCTGAACTCCTAACATAGATCGAAGTTTATAAAACTTCGCTTCTGTAAGAGACTTGGTGAAGATGTCTGCAACTTGATCATCTGTAGGGCAAAAGAGCACTTCAAGAACCCGATCATGAACAAGATTTCTGATGAAGTGCATATGTAGCTCAATGTGTTTGCTGCATTGGTGTAGAACTGGATCTTTGGCAAGCTTGATGGCACTTTGATTGTCGCACCAAAGTGGAGTAGGCTGCTGCTGCTCGAATCCAAACTCTGAAAGGATCTGTCGAAGCCATAAAGCTTCCTGACTGGCATTAACTACTACTCGATATTCTGCCTCTGCTGAAGAAAGAGCAAGAGCTTATTGTTTCTTACAAGCCCAAGTAATAGGTCAAAATCCCAGACTGAAAACATAACCTGCAGTAGACTTTCGATCATCAGGATCGCCAGCCCAATCTGAATCAGTGAAACCAACCAACAAAGGTTTCCCCCCTGTACTGTAATGAATCCCAAACTGAACTGTACCTCAAATATATCGAAGTATTCTTTTAGCTGCTTTCCAGTGACTTTCATGAGGTGTCTGCATATAACGGGCAACTCGACCAACGGCAAAGGAAAGGTCAGGACGGGAATGAGTCAAGTATAAGAGACTACCAACAAGCTGACGATACAAGGTGGCATCGACTTCAGGTGAAGTACAAGTGGCATAAATTTTGACTCCAGACTGGAAGGGAGAAGGGGCTGGTGTACAATCTTCCATGTGAAAGCGACGAAGAAGGTCACAAGCATACTTAGACTGAGAAAGAAAGATTCCTTCTTTGGTTTGCAGGACTTGGAGACCAAGAAAATAATGCAAATGTCCTAAGTCTAACATTTCAAAATTTTGTTTAAGACTGGATTTCACATGGGTTATAAGCTTAGGGTCACTACTAGTAAGAATAAGGTCATCAACATAGAGAACAAGTATGATGAGATGGTTTCCTACTTTCTTGGTATAGCCATTGGGGTCAGAGTGGCATCTAGAAAAACCAGTGTCAAGGAGAAAGTTATCCATTTTGGCATACCAAGCTCTAGGAGCTTGCTTAACGCCATATAAGGATTTCTTAAGGTGGCAGACAAGGATAGAGTTATTCTGAACATAGCCAGGAGGTTGTTCCATGTAAATTTCCTCCTGTAAATCACCATGTAAGAAGGCAGACTTGACATGCATTTGATGGACTTCCCAGTTGTGTAAGGCTGCAAGGGAAAGAACAAGGCGAATGGAGTTCATTTTTGCGACAGGAGCAAAGGTTTCATTGTAGTCAATCCCTTCAACTTGGGAAAAACCTTTGGCAACTAAACTTGCCTTAAGTCTTTCAACACTTCCATCTGATGCATACTTAGTTCTGTAGACCCATTTACATCTGACAAGTTTTCTTCCTTTTGGAAGAGGTACAAGATCCCAAGTATCGTTCACCATTAAGGAACGATATTCTTCATCCATGGCTGCATCCCAATCTGGATTCCCTGAAGCTTCTGCAAAAGTTTTTGGATCATGATTCTCGGAAACTTGAGCCAAAAGAGAAGAGGCTCGCTGAAACTGAGAACGTGTTCGACGTTGATCTCTAGGATCATCGGCAAGATCACCAGCTGCTTCACATGTTGAACGGACCCATCGAGGAAGCACTTGTGCTGGTGTAACTGGAGGAACATGAGCAGGCGGAGGTGTATTTTCATCCTCACTATCATCATCAGAAACTGGAGTTGAAAACCTGTCAAGGAAGTTGGAAGAAGAAGAAGAAGGAACAAACACCGAATCAGGCTCGCAGGCCAAAGATGGCACAATCGCCGAGTTAGGCTCGCAGGCCAAGAGATTTTCATCAAATTTAACATCTCTTCTAATGATTATAGCATGAGAATGTGGTTGAAGAAGTCTATAACCTTTTACATCTTCAGAATATCCAACAAATATGCACTTTTCACTTTTAGGCTGCAATGCTTTCCGTTTTTCATCCGGAATGTGAGCCCATGCTTCACTACCAAACACACGAAAGTGACTTACATCAGGTTTAGTTTTACTCCATGCTTCTTCCGGTGTTATACCTTGTAATGCTTTTGTGGGGGTGCGATTAACTATGTAATTTGCACAATTTATGGCTTCAGCCCAAAATTGAAGACTTAGTCCCTTAGATTGGATCATACAATTAGCCATTTCTTTTAAAGTGCGGTTCTTCCGCTCAGCTACACCATTTTGTTGTGGTGTATATGGAACAGTGTGCTGTTGTTGGATGCCTTGTTCAGTGCAGAAAGTAGTGAACTGTTTGTTAACATATTCTCCTCCATTGTCAGATCTTAACTTAATAATTTGATGACCAGATTGTTTTTCAACAAGGGCCTTGTAGGCCAAGAACATGTTAAATACTTCGCTCTTAAGTTTTAGGAAATAAACCCAAGTGAGTCTGGTGTAATCATCAATGAAAGTTAAGAAATATTTGAAACCAGAAAAGGAAGCAGATGGAAGAGGACCACACAAGTCACTATGCACAAGCTCCAAGGGAACCGAGGCGTGCCAAGAGGCACGTTTGTCAAAACTGTCCCGATGATGTTTTCTGAGTACACAACCGGAGCAAACACCATCTCTGCAAAATACCATCGGAAGACCTGTCACCATATTTTATTTACATAGTTGTTGCAATGAGCGATAATTTAAGTGACCAAATCGCTCATGCCAAAGTTTGCTCAAGTTATCACTATGAGCAACAAAAACTGAAGGGAAAGGTGATGACCCAAAGTTGTTAAACTTGTACAACCTGGTAATATCATCAACAATTCCGGTAGCTAGGACCTATTGAGGATCTTTAAAATCCTTGATTACAACTTGGTGAGGTGTAAAGGTCATAGTTTTCCCTTCACCAGAATGAGTGATCTGATAGACTGATAACAAATTGCAGGAAATTCTTGGAACACATAGTACATCACTAAAATAACCATTATCTACTGGAACTGTTCCAGCTCCTACAACACTTAGAGATCTATCATCACCAACAAATATTTGTTTGGTGTTACATTCATGCATAGTAGAAAAGATGGCTTGATCCTTAGCCATATGATAAGATGCTCCAGAATCAATGAGCCATTCATTTGAAGTAGAAGAAGAAGATGCATTATAAGAATAACCAGAAGCACAAAGTGCATGTCCATGAGAGGCAGATTCTGAAGGCGAATCTAGGCTGATGTGGTGCTTCTTCATTGTTGCTTCCAAGGATGCCATCTTCTTGAAACACTTAGATTCATCATGATTATCTTTCCCGCAATAGTTGCAATGACGCTTAGTCTTCTTGCCTTTTGGCTTGGATCCTTTGTCATTTTTTAAAGAAGGAGCTGACTGAGAGGGTTTGGGACCCTTGTTTGACTTATTATTGCGAAAATTTTGTTTCTTGGGAGGCTTGGACTTTTCTTTCTGTTGGGACAATAAGGCTTTCCCTGATGTATCTGCATTGTTGATTATTCCAAGGTGAATGAGTTTATCTTGTTCTCTAATCAAGGAATCACAAAAGGATTCAAGACTAGGCTCTTGATAGCTAGCTGCATTCAAGGATGCTTTCATGGAGTAAAATGTAGATACAAAAACAGAATATGCAAGTCCAAGTTTGGAAAGAATATGATAAATGCATTGTTTGTCTTCCCTCTCAATCTTACATTCTGCACATAAGAGTTTAAGAGTTTTGTAATTAGATAAATAATCTTGAATGCATGAAAAGTCACTTGGATTTAAAGAAATCAATTCATTTTCGAGTTGGTGACCTCAAATTTCATTGTGTTTACCAAACACAGATTCCAACTTGTCCCAAGCAGTATTAGGTTCATCAATTCCAGATATGTGGAATTGCAAATCAGTAGAGATTGACATCCCAATCAATCCACAAGCTTCATCACATCTATTTGCCCATTTTATTTTCTTATCATCATCAGTGGGTTCTTTTTCTTTCCCTGTGGTAATTCTAAAAAGTCCCCTACTTCGTAGAACATCCTCCATAAGAGATTTCCATGAGAAATAGTTGGAACTGTTAAGTAGAATATCAAAATGGGTGGCCATATTTGTAAATTAATGGCTGTAAAAGCAGAAACCAATAGTCTGGATGTGAAGATCTCGAAAAAATAGGCGGTTTAAAAAAAATGACACTGAAAACTGACTCTGTATGATGAAGTTATGCTTGAACAAATAAACTGTTGAAGATGTCCCCAATAGTGACGTGGCAGCTAGAGAATGTCCAGCAAAAAAAAAGAACCCCCCTCTTCCCAAGATGAACCTTTTGACAATCACTTTACAAGAAAGTTTCTTTAAGTGAACCACTTTTGTAAAATAAGTGATTTCACTTTTACAATGATATTAATTTTAAATAGTGCAACAATAAAAAAACTAAGTGACTCACTTGTATTTTTATTTTTTATTATTTAAGTGAGATGCACTTTACAATAAAGTAACTTGAAATTAGAAATTGCATGCACTTTTTCTTTTAAAAGTAACTTCCTAAGACTTGAACTCAAGACCTATTAAGGAATAAAGCAACTTTGAACCAAGTGAGCTAGATTAAAAGGTATGTAAAATATGGGAATGAGGAAGGGGGCTTTTGTTTTTTTTTTTGTTTTTACTCTTCTTGCTCGGTTTGCGTGCTTGCCCTTTTTCCTGCAAAACAAACCACAAATCGAAACAAAAAAAACTTTTCCACACTTGTGGATTTAGATCTTGTTAGCTTTCCCGGAAAGTCTACGTTTCCTCTCTGTTTCTGATTTGCCGAGATCACGCAAGGTGCACGGCAAAGAGCATACGCAACCGAGAAAAACCCTTTCCCTTTCTATTTCTGATTTGCCGAGATCGCTCAAGGTGCACGGCAAAGAGCAAACGCAGACGGGAAAGCAAGAATCCGAACCAAAAAAATCTAACAGTAAAAAAAGATGAAATATGAGATTTTTTCTTTTCAAAAAAATAAAATAAAAAAATGCGTCACTGTAACATTATACCTTCAGATCTGATGAAATACGCGTTTTTGGAGCAACCGGGAACCATTTTCGATCAAACGAAAACTATTTCCCAATGGAAATGACGCTCCGGACGCAATGGAACACCTCCCACAGCCTAGAAATGCACAAAAATATCAGAACTAGAAACCCTTTTGAGTTTCGGCAACAACAGTTCAAGATCTAGATCATAACCGGAAGCGACACTTCATAAAAGCTTTGATACCATGTTCGAGTGCACAGGGTACTACCAAAGGAATGAACACCAAGATCAACCACTTCACACAAACAGATCACAGATCAACACACCGATGTTTTGACGTTGTTTAAACCCTCTTGAGGGAAACACTCCACGGCCCCGGCCAAATAGCTTCTACGGGACAATTTATTATGCAAAGAAAGAAAGTTACAAATGAGCTTCTCATAATCGATCAACTAAACAATGACCCTCCATGCTCTTTAAATAGAGATCATGGACCAATCGGGTGTTAATCCACGGATCAAGGTTAGGTTTGATCTAAGAGAAGTTGAGCCGTCGGATCACTCTATGTCGGAAACATATCGTGACCGTCGGATTAAGTATTTACAAATGCATACTAATGCATACTAAAGAAACACACTATCCCTAACGGATATATTACACAAGTTGATCTTAACTAACTCCTAAGTGTCTAAATATCCTAACATTGTTTGGCTAGATCAGTTTACATCAAACCATTGTCAAATTTTCAAATCTTTTGACGTGATTTGGATAAACTTGGTAACTATGGAATAGGGATTTCTTCTATTCTATCATGATTTTCTCCACTGCAAATCTAGAAATGGAGGTTTATGGAGGCATCTTACAATCACCAATGTTTGCAAAAAAACTGCTACTATATCAGTGGCTTAGAAAGTAAAGGATTTAAAGAAGAAATAGGTCTAAGAAACAATTTTTTTCTCAAGAAACCATTTCCTAACTCTACAAATAAGAATGGGCACAACAATGAGGTTGTTCGTCCCATCCTCACTTTTATGTTGTTTCCTCAGCAAAATGTGAACCCTTATTATGTTTCTAGTAATCGAGCTTTGTCTTCCTCAAATCTTATTGAATCCTTTAAATCTTCAATTTATATCCAATAATTTCTTTCCAAATTTTCAATCAATTAGTTCTTGTGAAGTTAGGGTTACATGGCACTTGTTTCAACCTAATCCTTTTTTTCCCTTTTCCACATCTCCATTGGGATGGTTTTTAGTCCTCAAACCATTAGTGATTTCAAGAACTTGGAAGGGGTCTATTTCTATCTATGGATTTTGGCTTCTCACATTAGCTATGGATTCTTACTTTGTGTAACATACCTAGTAGCCTCTTTTCACTATTGATTCCATGGGGCACTCCATAATCCACCATCAACACATTGAATTTCTTCACTATGGTACCATTATGTAACCTCAACATTCTTATAATAAACTAATTACAAAATACATATGTACGTTAATGGAGATTATACAAATTTAATTTAACAATGCACTCCATTTATGAACCCATAAATATAAATACAAACTTATGCATGCAACCATATGTCACATTCAATATAAATTCCACATCATATTTTATAATTAAAAGAGCATGCATGCATTAGGAACACATGTGCATTCTTGAAAGTGCTACATGATTCTAAGCATACAGATAGTAGGAACACATGCATGCTACTTTGTGTATATACAAACAAACAAAATAAGGTTGATTACTATTTTTTATTTGAACCTCCCATACCAACAACAAATTTTGTATAAGGAGGTCATATGAGCTTGTTCTAGGAGGACCTATAGTCTTCCATTGCCAATTTCCAAGGAGCATTTCAGTAATCTTTATTTGTCTAGCCATTTTTATAATTTATACATTTTAGAAATGTCCATATTTTTAAAAAGGTGTTTTTATTGTTGAATTGTAGTTTGTATTCCACAAAGATGGTGGAAAAATCTAATCCAAAAACATGTAGTCTAGTCCAGCAAAATGCATTTGTAGTGGCTTATCATTCAGAGACATTATCTAATGATGTTAGGCCACCTGATGTTGGGAATTTTTCCAAGCTATCCATTATGGTTCCAAGCCAATTTATCTTCATTGATGCTCACATTGCGGACATAATTTTCATGGCCTAAGAGAGGATCCTATTTAGGACAATTTCTTGGATGAGATTAGTATGCCATAATTTTTATACTTTCTTTGCTTATATATTTATTGTTGCATTTGATATTTAGTATATATGAATTTAAAGTAATTGTAAATGTATTTGTATTTGGTGTGTGTAATTGCTATGAGATAACACCCTTACATCTAGGCGACATGATGCCCCATCTCCTGGAATTTATGTAGAAATCAATGGATCTTGTTCCCTTGGGGATCCTCACTCCCAAGTATTATACACAATAAAATAACTATTATACTTTTAAACCTTTTAACTATTTTACACTTTTATTTTTTAATAAAAATAATCAATTACTAATAATCATATTTGATGATTATTGAAAAATGTTAACTATGCCATGAAATCAATGTAATAAGATACAACTTCCATTTTTGCCTCACATTGATTAGGAATGGCACTTTGATAAGGAGTTGTCTAAAAACTCGATGATTTGGCTTGGACGAGGGATTTTCACTGGAATCCGACATTTTTTATTTTGCAAAATATGGTTACAATATTAGGTGGTTGGATGATGCTACATGAACTGGTTATGGTGGCAAGTTGTTAGGTTATGGTTATGATTAATGATATATGATTATATATTATTAATATTAATTTTTTATATTATATTATTAATATTAAATATTATTTTTTAAAAATAAATTAAGTAAAAATTAATAAATAATATATGATTATATATATTATCAATATTCATCTTTTAATTTTTTATATTATATTATCAATATTAATTTTTTGTGATGTTATATTGGTAGGTTTAGAGTTATAGGTTAAGTAATGTAATATATGATTTTTTTTCAATCCTCTTGGCGTTCTCAAGGGATTGAAAAAAAAATGGGCAACATTTCTGCTTGTAAAAACACATTTTAAAATAAAACCGGTAGCATTTATGTGGTGAAATGCTACCGGTTGATATAATCAAATTTATATACCAAATAATTTTTAAGCAAATAAATGCAAAATAAATTTAAAATCCTAAACCTATTTCAAATTTCAAATGTTTTGGTTTTTGTTTTGAAATGGTTTTTTGTTTTAGGTTCAAATGGTTTTTTTTTTCAATCCTCTTGGCGTTCTCGCAGGATTGAAAAAAAATGGGTAGCAATTCTGCTTGTAAAAACATACTTTAAAATAAAATCGGTAGCATTTATGCGGTGAAATGCTACCGGTTGATATAAACAAAAATAAATCAAATAATTTAAACAAATAACTGCAAAATAAATTTAAAACCCTAAATCTATTTCAAATTTCAAATGGTTTTGGTTTTTGTTTTGGTTTGAAAGGGGTTTTTGTTTTAGTATCAAATGTTTTTTTTTTCAATTAGTTTTGTTTCAATGGTGGTTTTCGGTTTCAATCCTGGTTTAGTTTCAATGGCTACATCCTATCCAATTCATAAAAACCAAATAAAAACTAGACTTTATCAAAAAACCAATTTTATACAACACAAACAAAATATAATTTTTTTTTAAATAACAAAACATTGGATGAATTCTACCCACCTGGTGGAATAGAAGACATGGTGGAGGCCCTGTGGTGAGGTGTTATCGCTGTGGTGAGGTGGCATGGGTGTGATCTCGGTCGAGGGAGTCCAGATGTGTCGCTGTAGCCATCATTGTCGATTACCTGCAGAAACAGGGTCGGCCGGCCAGGCCGGGCCCTATTTTGTTTTTTTTCCCGTCGCATACCCTCGATCGAGGGTTTGGTTAGACCTCGATCAAGGGTTTAAAACACCCTCGATCGAGGTTCGTTGAAGCCCTCGATCGAGGTATTTTAAAACCCTTGATCAAGCATTTAAAACCTTGATCGAGGGCTTTAAAATACCTCAATCGAGGGTTCGAAAAATAATTTTTTCCCATTCAATCCACCAAAAATGGTGAACCACATTTGTGGATTCACCCAACTGTAAGATATGAAATTAATTTAAATATTGGATACAAGGTAAAGTGAAATGCAAGCTTAATAGATTATTTAAAGTAATGCCAATTTAGCTAGCAAACATATAAAGAAATATCAAAATAAAGAATGAAGAACTTTCGTAAAATTTTAAATAATCATTAACATCCATTAGGAGGAATACAAGCTTCTGAAAAACAACATAATTTGTGTATTCAAATTTCAAATCACAGCTGCACAGGTACCACTCCCAAGACTTGGGCAACTCACACCCAATGTTTCTCTGCTTTAGGGATATTGGGAGCTGGTAGAAAACACTCCCAATTTGTTGAGAGCTTATTGGGAGCTTTTCAGGAGCTTTCCTTGGCCACTCCCTTTTTTTGGGGAGCTTGTAGAAGCTCTATATTCTAGAAATCAGTGTCAAGTTTAACATTCTTCACGGGTAAATTTAACAATAAGAATCATGTGGATGAAGTCACATGTTTTTAGAGCATAATCAACACTCTACCTTCACTCGGAAAGCCACCAAATTCATTTAACAAGTGCACTATTTTTAGCAATAAATGACAGTGTTCCTATGGAAGATAACATTGTATAAACTAGTACATCAAATTACATCTTGAGTTGCACTAAAGGCAGTTCTCCAATTTCTGTATTCATAATGCCAAAAATGGTCTAAAGTTAGTGCTTTTTTCTAAGGGAGAAGTTAGAGTTAAAATAATGCGAAACCAACTATAAAAGAAGCGCCTATTAAAGCTTAAAAGCAACATTATATTTTTGGAAATAGAATCACTAAAAATAGTGTTTACATCATCTTATGCATGAATGAAGATTATCCTGAAAAATAAGAAAATTATGGTCAGGCACAATTTTTAACATAAAAATAGGATATACATCACCATTGTTGTTGAAAATAGGATGATACATGAACTAGTACTTAAGTCGCACTTCAATTTTCCAAGGATTTGTGCCTATTTTATCCATTCTCCAACATTCCGAGTATGCATTCCCTGAGGGCTAGGAATAATTATTTTTAGTATGGTATTTTGGAAAGGGGGTGCTCTTTGGGATCAACACAAGGACATGTTTTGGAACCTATTTCAAACAATAACACATGCAGATGTGAAGCATTGTTTTTCCCAAGTTATGTGTGTTAGATTGGATATGAAGTGCTTCTATCCTCTTGAATCAACATAAGGGTCCTTCCTTTGGGCTTGTTTTAGGAAACTCAGGTGTACAAATGTGAAAATATTTGTTCCTCACCTAGCATGTAACAATTTAGAAATGCATGTTGGGGCTTAGTTTTGGAATGTGTTTTTTTTTTTTTTTTTTTTTTTCAATCTTTGGTGTTGAGCTTTTCTGATTTTGCAAACTCTCAGATATTATCTTCTTTGATTATATTTTGAGGGGTAGATTTGATAGAATGTATGAACATGTCCCTATGTATCATTGAGTTTAACAAAATGCACGCAAATGGATGCAATCAAGTAAACAAAAAAATAGATTATGCTCTCATTATTTTTCTTCAATTTGTACAGATGATCATACTCATATACACAACAAAGGAATATGCTCCTGCGATAAGAGGGGGATTTGGAGGATTTCCAGCCTGAGTATCTTCCACATGTATCTGTATATTGGCTGACAATGTTTGGGAAGTTGGCGAACAAGTGCACACATCTCCCTCTTTATCAATATTCAGCCATCGAAAGAAAACCCTTCATAAGTATGACAAGCTTGGAATCATAAATTCTTGAGGCTTATATATGAACAATTACAAAAATAAATCCCAAACAAAAGAAACATTGTGAGAATTAAAATATATAATCTCATCTACAAAAAGAAAGTCCAAAGTAAAGAATTTTTTTGAGAATTAAAACATCTACCTTCATTTGATTAATTCTCTTCCGATGTAGATTAGCACATGAAGCCGCAACTAATGTTGGATGGGAATAAAAAAAAAACATAAGACAGATTTTCAGTTCTGTAGTGAGGACCACCATTGGTGTTGGAGAGATTATCTAACTTCAAGCTCATCTGCACGGTACTTATTCCTGTATGCTACATTCTACTTCCTCACCAAGCTATATATCACAAAACTTGTGTCCATTATTCTGTGCTTTGGATACATAAGAATTATATCGTATGCTATCTTTGTATCGATTGAATTCCTATTTCATTAAATTTGGACATATTAGGCAAAATTTGGACTAAAAAAGTGTGAATTTAGAATTTGAAAGTGTCAATATCAACCTTTCTAAAGTGCAGAATTAGGTTTTGAAAGTGGCAATATTGGCTTTGAAAAGTGTGTTTTCTATTTGAATATTGTGTTTTTTGACTACTTATGAACCCTAAAATTGCAGTTTTTTATTATGAAACTATGAATTTCAATTCAAAAAGTGTGAATTTCAAATAAAAAAATGCAAATTTTGATTTGAAAAGTGCAATTTTTATTTGGAAATGTACAATATTTCAAGGTGAAAAGTGCAATGTCTGTAATATTTAGTACTTCTTTGAATAACAAGTTTATCAGTTCTTGTTTCTTTTTTGATACAATATCAAGAATATCTAGCTTTTTACATATATAATTTTAGTAGTTTCCAAATGAGGAAGGAATTCTCTGCGTAATATGTATAGGAATAGCTTACTTACACAGTAGTAACCAGTAAACAGTTCACTTACATAGTAGTAACCAATAAACGCTGTATTCTGCATCACAATAGTAATTTTCCTCAAATTCCTAGAGGCTTGTTGACGTTCCAGATGCTCGACGTTTGCTCGCCCAGACAGGTTGATAGTCAAAATAGAAGGATTGTAACAAATATAAATTTGTTGGGCTAATATCCCATCAAACGATATCCATAGGAACATCCATCCCACTCTCAACACTATGCCCCATTTGTTATCGTTGTGCCTTAACTGCTACAAGGCCCTTCTCGTTTATTCTAATTTTTTCTCTTGTCCATCCTAGCCTTGGTGACCATGCCCATATGATTCTATTTACATTGATCATCATATTTTCTTTTGCACCAACAACCCATTGTTTCTTTCTTTTTAAGCAGTTTTTGTACAAGACCTTCAGATCCTTCGATGCTCTTGTTGGCTTCCACCATTGCACCTCTACTTTGTAAGACTTGAGAGTACTAGCATCTGAATCCTGATAAATATTACCAATCTCCCTACCCAACTATGCTGCACAATATGGCTCTGGTGATTGCACAATGACCATTTGGCCCTTTACAACATCCACTCTTGGAATGAATTCACCATCTCTAGGCTTGTTCCATAATGGTCCAACATAGCAATCCTGCAAAGCGGGAACATTTTCCTTCAAATAGTTATCCATAATTTAATGTTAAGATCTTGTAGGTTCACTACTATGAATATCATGGCTTGTAGATGGCCAAACGTTAGTTGCTGATTGATCAACATTCTTGAACGAATTGTCCAAATCTTTATACACACACTAGGATTTTTGAACCCAAAATCCGACGACATATATGTCCAATTTTCGACATTTTACTGTCGACCATCCGACAAGATTCTCCATCTTTAAACGTCGGTTTCACTTCGGCAGATATCCGACAACAAAATAAACTCGTTGGATATTCGACATAGTGGTCGGATATCCGACCACTTCTCTTTTAATATTCCCGTCAAATATACGACATATATTACTTTATAGGAGGTCAGATATTTGACATCCGTTACTTTAAGAGTGGTCGGATATTCGCTAACAGAGGCGTCAGATATCCGAAAATCATGACATCAAATATTGTAGGATATCCGATGTAGTTACCTAGAAATATCGACGGCGTCTGGCGTCGCAGGTTTGGTGAGCTCGTCGGATTATTTTGAAGGGGACGTCAGATATCTGACAGTATTTGCATTATATGAAGTATGATATCTGATGCCTCTTTCCGTTGGTGGTATGGCGAGGTCGTTGGATATCTGACCATATTTGCATTATACGAAGTATGATATCCGACACATCTTGCCGTCAGTGGTATGCCGAGGTCATCGAATACTTTGGAATGGAGAGTTGGATATCTGACGCATATGGGGAATTAAAAAAATATACAGAGATAATGATCCATGAGTTCAAAATATATCTCTAATAATGATCCACAAGTTCCATACCTTCTTGAAGTAGAATCCTAGGTTATTTGTCTGTGGTCATGTCCATAGCAACAAAAGTAAAAATACTTTCCTTGTGGGAAACATAGCCTGTTATCCAAAACTAACTTGACTTGCATACACATGGAACTCAATATAGGTATCAGACAAATTTCACTATTTATAAAGGAGGCCAAAGCAATTTGATTAGTAGTCTCAAATAGTACCAATCTCGTTTCTCCTTTCCAATCATAGTGTCGTTGGATACATGCTTGATGGGTTAATTTCTATGTCAAATCTTTTGGTAGTTGAGAGTAATCCATACAAAGATGCATTCCACACAACATTCACTTTCCTTATAGTGTCGATGCACTCATTTTTGCAAACTTGAAAATTCCACTGCAACTTCAATCAAATGAGGTAGCACATACATCACCCAACTGCATTCCATTCACAATATGTATTTCATAACATAAAATGTACATTGTTTCAAATGATTATATAAATCCACGAATGTTGACAATGTATTGTTGTTGTCGGAAACAAAGGAAATGAAATTACACACCTGGAGGAGTTCCACAACAGTTTTTTTTTTCATCGATGTGTTAAACATCCAATCCTATAAACCAATATCCAATAGAAACATCTTCATTTGCATAACTATGTAATATATCACTAATTCACCAACATGAACTAGTTATAATAGTACTTGAGCAACTTTACCTAAAAACACTAATTCATTTTACTATATCAATTTATGAAGAAACATTCAATGTATTATAGATTTTGGGATACATATCATGCCAAATAATTTGACATGGCATAAAGTTTACCAGTTGCATGTTTGAATTATTTAATCCCCACTTCAACAAGTTTCCAGTATTTTAGTTGATGGTACCCTACCCCCTGTCATAAGATATACCAAAACATAGGTCATAAGAGAAAGATGAAAAGTTTATCCCAATTATTGAGTAACTTTAGTACAATGTCAACAATGAAGAAGCTTAAATTTAGGATTTCAAATTTTAGTAACAAAATGGATGTTGCATAATTCCACATAGTTCTTTATCATATCAATTCCAAGTTTGGAATAGTATAAATATGTCTATTTGATACTTACTTATTCACAGGACATGACCAGACTTCCTAAATCATGTGTACACTCTTGTCTTGGATCGATGTCTTGCAAGAGCTTTTGCAAGGGTCCTTGGAAGAGAACAAGAGTCCTCAATTATATAAAAAAGTACATATTTCAAGAAATAAGGTCATGAAAGGCCCCATCAAGGTGGTGGGGGGAAACACTCCACCTTCACATATAGATTAAAAAATAAGAGATCCAAACCTTAATTATATTTATATGGACATCATCATCAACTTCTATATAAAAATATGCATCCCATTTTGAACAAGCCATAGCAAAGTATATTTTTGTCATAGAAAAATGTTCAAGATACCCTTCAACATGCTCTTATTAAAATCAAATGAATAAATTAGAAAGTTTTGATATCCTATCAGTCCCATAAAAGAAATAAGTATAGAAAAGTGTCAAATATAAGAAAAATGGATTATGTACCAATCTCACGAAGTCTTAGTGTTGTATGTCTTCAGCTTCAATTGCTCTACCCATAATTCCATCTATTTTAGCAGTGTTTTCCCATATAAATGCATTAGTTAAAATTGCTTGTAAAATGTTTGAAATAACTAAAAATATGCTCATAAAAATTTTGAAATCACTAAAATATCTATTCATATAAGAAATAATTATATAAATACTCCACTTACCTACAACCTAGGCACATGGGTTGACTTAATTATGGTCTTGTTCATACAGATGTCTCACTTTCCTCTAGCCTTCCTAAAGTCCCTTCACTCGAGGAAGACAAGTTTGACAAATACCTGTTTGGTTCTACTTGCACCATGGGAAAAAAATTCAAATAGGACCTTGTTGGGTATGCATAGTTCATATTAGAAAATTACAAGGCATTAGGGCATGCATTTTCCACTATCATCATACATAGTAGTACATTTTTCTTCAATATTAATTGGGTTTGAATCGAGATTAATTGGATATAAGGTGTCTTCAACTTAGTATACTTAGTATTTTTATGAGTTCCTTATGGTTCTTATAGTCATGCTTGATTTCTTGGGAGTGAATGATTCTCGACTGCTCTCATTCTTGTTTGAGTTTAGATGGTAACATAAACTCGCCATTTAATGGGTAGCTTGACCTTTATCGTTTGAATATGTTTATATTGTTGTGAGCTCCAATATTGTTACTCTATTGGGAATTGGGAATTCACCACATGATGTCTTCACTTGAGTTTCATTTGTACCAAGCCTAAATATTTTGAACCGATTACATTCACTTGCTCTCAGTTACATCGAAATTTCGTTTTGCACAAATTCTTGTTGCTATTCATTTTAGGTGTGATCATTTCAACCTTCCCAAACCCATGAGGCTTGACCTTTGACATCACTAGCCTAATTATATTATGGTTTCACATAAAATAAGTTAACCATGGAGGATTCACATCACTTCCTCCCGACATAACACATGTCGGTTCTCCTATCCAACAATTTTATACAACTTGACCCTATTCACATCACATATGGGATAGAAACTACATGAACAAATTTCTTCTTGTTGTAACGTAACATTTGTGCAAATCTTCTAGTAGTCCCAAACTTAGTGGTAGGGAATAATTCTAGTTTTCCCAACCTCAAATCAACCCTGTATATGTTGACATTAATAGTTTTTTTTGTTAAGTTTTGGTGCTTAGATTCACATGTGAGTACACACCTTTATATGTTGTTTGGTGATGCAAGGTTTGAGATTTAAAGGTAATGATGAGATATGATTGTTGGATGTTTAATGATGCCACAACAATCTAAATTTGTATGTATAAAATGAGCTGTGGATGCACCCTCTAGTCTACCCTTGGATGTTGGTGATAATGTTGTTTGCTAGGGAAATAAAATTAGACCTCTAATGTTCTCACCTACCAATACAATATGCCTCTATTATCCTACAAATTTGGTATTAGAAAGCCTCAACATCATGGCTCTATTGACGCTTAATTTTTTGTGAGCATGTTGATTAAAATATAGGACATGTCACATATTTCATGAAGCTTATCTTGGAACTTGATATTTTCCATGAATATATCAAGATGATTTTTTTATGTTTTCCCTTGATATGATTGTAATGGAGTGGTTTGATGATTTGGGAAAAGGAGAAAAAGCTTCATTTGCAGGTTTTATTAAGATATTTATCAAGGAATGGGATCCTAACTATGAATATTCCTTGATGGAGCAATTTTTTTCATCCAATGAATCACCTTTGCATCATATTTCAAATCTAGAAGAAGAGGTGGATGAAGAAGACATGTATAATGCATCTCCAAGTGAATAATATTTTGTTTATGAAAGAACACAAGCATCCACTTCATCCTCTCTTTGTCAAGACAAGGGTTTTATTTTGAATCATAGCAGGGACTTGGACTATCGAAAAAGTTGTAAAGACCCTATCTATGATACTTGTTGCGATGTGTCTAGTGAAGGTATTGTAGATTTTGAATCTTTGGGAAAGCCTAACATTGAGGAGGTAACTGTAGAAATTTTGTATGTTATTTTACAGCCATATGATCCTATTAATAATACAAATTTTGGGTGTCATATAAAGCATATTTATGCATATTTGTTTCAGCCATCTATGGCAGATTTCATTTTAGCACTTTTAAGACAATTTCTAGCCATGTTCTATTAGGGATAATGCAGATTTTTCCTAGCAATTGGAGAATTTTATGATGCTACACATGCATACATTTTAAATGATAATGATAAGGAAAATATAGAATTATGGAAGTATCTAGAAATTATTGATTAATAGGGCCTTACCCAAAATATGGTGGTAACATGCAATTTTAATGCAACTATTTTGTATAAAGAAAGGTGAGGAGGAAGTCTAGTTAGAGATCCATTTGGGGAAAAATGGAAGACTTTATGGCAGAGCTATGATCTGATTGACACTCCTCCAATGAAATGAATCTATACATGGATGAAACACATGATAGGACCAAGGCATATAGCAGTCAAATTGGACCATTTCTTAATACATGGTTCGTTTCTCCTAAAAGGTTTAAATTTTCAATCTAAAATACTCCCTCGAGTGACTTCAGATCATAGGCCAATCCTTCTTTATTTGGAAGTCCTTGAAGACGTAGGCCCTATACATTTCAAGTTTAATTTTTTATGGTTAGAGGAAAATGAGGCTTTGTAGATCATTAATGATAATTGGAACACCTTTGTTAAGGGGTCACCAACTTATATATGGGAATCAAAGATTCAACTAGCCAAAGATATTTGAAGAGTTGGGCCAAAGAATTTTATCACTCACCAAGAAAATAAGGAAATGAGTACCACTGTGAAAAATAATGATTGAGTTAATAAACCTATGAAGTGATTTTGGTATATTGGATATAGCTATAGACAAATGATATACTAGATTCTGAGACATAATTATTTCAAATATTTCTTGCATCGAGATATTCAAAGAAAAAAATATTAAAAAGGATAAAACATATGCCAAAATAAATGATGGGCTAGTAATGCTTCCTTAAACTTCTTTGCGAAGTGGATAGATATCCCTATATCTAAAGCATAGATTTGGTTAGATTTTTACATACAAAGGATCAAAACCTTAGATCCAAACCATAAAATTGTTGCAGAAGGTATATGAGTAGAATAAACTATTAACTGCCCATGTACTAGCCGGTGTGATTTCTTGCCAAAATATTGGGGTGGTTCCAAGGTGACAAAAAACACAATATTTAGAATGAAGTAGATGAACATCCCCTTTTAGAGATATAGAATTATACAATATGGAAGGGCATATAATTAAAACCACAAAAGAATAATCTAAGGACTCGACAACATGTAATTGAATGAGTTGAATCCTTGGAGAATGAGAAGGTGTGGCCTCGATGCAATGATGAATGATCTTGTGACATAGCTTGTTGTGGAGAGGGTTGAGATCATGTAATGATAACTCATTCTCATGGGTTTTGGAAACCCTATAAAGGTCATTCATTTAGATAAAAACAACTTGAGCCACAACTATGGAAAATGAGAAGAGGGAATTGAGTGAATCCTTACAATGTTGGATTCATGTACCCCATTATTTTCTCCACTATATTGTTTCCTCTTCGCTCTTAGTTCAACCACTCTGTGATTGATTCATTTATTGTCATTGAAATCATATAACAAATGGTGAAGGCTCTTTGCATGTAGGCACTCTCCATTGGAAAATCACTTAACAATTCTACATAATTTTGCTCCAATCCTTTAAACAACATGGATAGAGGAAGGAGCATGAACATATCATAAGATGGTAAGAAATTAACTAGTGGATTTGAAGAGAATGAGGTAGCAACAACTAATGTTGATGATAATATTTACAAGAAAGGGTAACCTATAAAATAAAAGGATCCTAAGGTCTCAACTAAATAATTTGGGTGGGACTCATGTAGTAGGAGAGGAGGGAAGATCCATAGTTGAAGCCAGTGAGCTAGAGATGAAATATGAGGCTATAGTTTTCTTGGTGAGAAAGATAATGTATATACATAAATTTTAGTTGTAGGCTATGATATACATAAATTTGAATTCTAGTGAAGACGGGAAGAAAAATTTGGAGTGGAGATATTGAAGTGGAATTGAGAAGAGTTGAGGTGAAAAATCAAAAGTGGTTTCTTTCTATCTCTACTACTAGATCCATTGGACATATTTAAAAAACCCTTGATAAGTCAATTTGTGAATACAGTGAAAAGAGATATTGTTGGAGAGCCATGTGATCTTTATTGGAATACCTAGGTTGGGTAGAAGTATGAAAGGAAACCTATATTTGAGGAGATAATTCCTATATTGAAGATTTGATACCAAATGATAAGGATCAACAAGCCTCATCTAAAAAAAATCCCAAAAGAATGTAGAAAAACCTAGACAAGAGGATATAGTGGATATTTATAGTGTAACCAAACTTCTTGAGAATGACCTAGAGGCATGAAAAGAGAAACTAAAGATGTCTTTTCCAGAGTTCATAACATAGGTATATGCGCAAACTTGAAGAAGAAGTTAAGACCAGTAGTCAAAGGATCTTTTGGTTAAGGATTACACCAATAACATGGAAAGTTTCTTACTAAAAGGAGCACCCAGTCTATAAGAATTTAGTCAACCTTGTTGTACATAAGTTTGTATGCCATTTGGTAATAAATAGAAAGACCTTGTTTGAGACTACAAGATTTTCTGAAATGTTTTTGAAGGAGTGGTTCAAGTATAAGTTGGTTTTCATGGTACTTAATATTGGGTAATGGTTTGGTGTCTCATGATGTTTTCTCATTACTTTATCTTACACTAGGGATTCTTGTTCGGATATCCACATCATCTATTTCAGGATACATCATCTATTTCAGGATCTTGCATGATCTATTTCAGGATCTTGCATGCACAGGCATGCATCCCAGTCACCAGTTTGATGCCTCCAGCACCTTATCCACCTTCTTCTAGCACCCGGGAGCCACTTACCACAGAGTTTTAGCCCTCCTAAGCTGAAAGGCGCCCTCTTCTCACCTACTGCCAGAGAAGGGCGCACTTGTTCACCTACCACTGCAGATTCACTTCAGTTACATTCAGTTAGCTCTGATTCTCCCTGATTTGAGGCTAGTTTCACTCCCGACTGACTGTATCACTTCCGTTTGACCTCCAGTTTGATTAGGTGACTTGTTCTGACTTCAGTTAGCCTCCCATGCGCCCCCACTGAGCCTCCAGATCCTATATCAGTGCTACACACTTCAGTTACATTTATTATACTCAGTTAGACTCAGATTGACACCTGGATGACTGGTTGTTGTGATTGATGAGCACCACCGATGATTGATGAGGACTCCTAGACAGAGTCAAGCTACTCCATTCAGTGATTCGAATGAACTTCTTAGGCAATTCGAATTGCTCTGTCATAGTGACAGTTTGTATTGTAATTCATTCACCCTTTCTGGGATAGAGAGCACTGCTGCATGTTTTGCACAGTTTTGCACCATATTTTCTATGTTCATCTGTTGTGATTGATTTACTTGTTCATTAGATCTGCTGTGACTAATTTTACAATTCTCTTGATGCTAACTCTCATGCTCTCATGTTTCATACATGGCCTTATTGATTTTGGATGGATAAATTTGGTTAGGGTATCATGGTTGGTGTGTTTTTCCATTTAGAATACTTCACCTCTATGCATTGATACTCTTTTTTATCCAACAAGACAAACTATAGCAGTCATTCTTGAATCTGGAACCAACATAAACCAAGAAGCAATTTATAATTTTAAAATATTACTCACCAATTTTGGAGGCATTGTCTCCTCTATTGCTCTACTTGGATATGTTCCGTCTTTCTAGATCAGTCTGAGATCTAGGGTTGCTATGATCTTCCTCCCTCTCCCCTACATGGCCGAAATAACCCCAAACATTAATAAAAAAACTAACAATCAGATAATGAAGCATATAGATTTGGTGAGCTTACCTTGTTTCCTTATCTTTTGCACAAAGAGGGTATACTTTGTAACTTGAGATTGCTTCCCTAGGCTAGCATGAACAACATAATAAAAACCACAATACTAGGTGCATCCATGGGTCTCTAATGATTCAGTTAGGCTGGGTTGCTCTACTCACGATCTGGCTTGCTCTGCTCGACCTCCCTCTCCCCTACATGGCTGCAATAACCCTTGTATGAAGGAAGATATCATAACCATAATTTCTCAATAAAATTCAATGAATGCACGATTAAGACATAATTAATGGTATCATCCCAGGGAATTAATAAAAATACTAAAAATCATATAATGAATCAGGCATACATGGTTAGCTTACCTTGGTTCCTTAGCTTCTACACAAATAGGGTATAATTTGTTAATTTTTCAGCATCAATTCAATATGATCTAGGATCTTATCTGAGAGAATAACATGTACAACATATTTATAGCATATCAATCATAGACACAATAGCATTCACACAAGAGACACAGAGTTTCCTTGGGAAAAACCAAGAAGGTGAAAAACCCCGCAACTTCCTCAGAGATAGAAAGAGAAACGATACAAAACCCAATTACAAGAGATAGTCTCTTAGCAGCAGCTTCTCCTCCTCCACTAGTGCGCCACTCTCCAATGAGTTCATGAGAGAATAAGTGAGTGATCAAATAGAGTGCCTACTGCACTCTATTTATACTTGATTTGACTTGCCTAATAACCTTTACTAGGTCGGCCTCAACTTAATCACTTAACATAATGCTGAAAGGGCCGACCCCGACTAGGGTGGTCTAATAACACTTTAACCCACATGACTTATACAGGGCCGACCCCATCAAGGTGGTCTAATAACCCATCAAGTATAAGCTACGGCACTTACAATATAAATGACGACACTTCCGTATAGAGGGATAATACCATCTCTATAGGAGTACAATATACATATGTGAAATACATTCCGAAGTTACAAATACATCAACACTCCCTCTTAACTAGGAAGGTATTTCTCACACCATATATGCTAGCACAAGTCTTCTTCTCGGGATCATCGTCACTGGATCATTGTCATCGTTACAGCTGCTGCTATCTCAATCAATCTCTGAACTACTCGTCATAGGAAGTTCTACAGAGACAACCCTTTTTCATGCTGGATATAGGCCCACCACCTGCAGGTCTTCATCATCACTGGCCATACTGTGGAATCCTTAGGACTTATTATGTGTGTCACAAACCCTCGTAAGAGCATCCCAGGATTGATTATGGGCACACAACCCAAACTATCGGATCTCCCAAGTCTTACATGTGACCCCCACCACAAACTCTCATAAGAGCATCCCAGGACTTATTACGGGCACACATCCCAACCTATTGGATCTCCCAGGTCTTACATGTGGTCCCCACCACAAACCCTCGTAAGAGCATCCCAGGACTTATTACGGGCACACAACCCAACCTATCGGATCTCCCAGGTCTTACATGTGGTCCCCACCACAAACCCTTGTAAGAGCATCCCAGGACTTATTACGGGTACACAACCCAACCTATCGGATCTCCTAGGTCTTACATGTGGTCATGGCACAACCTTGAAAGAGCATCGCAAGTCTTATTACGGGCCCACAGCCCAACCTATCGGATCTCCCAGGTCACATTACATGCCATAGGACAAAACCTCGAAAGCGCATCCCAGGAATGATTACGGACACATATCCCAACCTATCGGATCTCCCAGGTCACATTACATGTCCTCCCAAGCACAACCTCGAAAGAGAATCCCAGGACTTATTACGAGCACACAGCCCAACCTATCAGATCTCCTAGGTTACATTACATGCTTGTCTGCACAACCTGTCCACGGCCATAGAGTATCAACCTGATACTCGCCAAACATCATCCTGATGTAGATCATCACATGATCATCTTGATCATCATCATAACATCATACATGATCTACCTGATCATATAATGTACCCACCTGATACATACAATGTATCCACCTGATACATACACAAATACATGATCCACCTGATCATACAATGTATCCACCTGATACAAATACACGATCCAGCTGATCATATCAAGCATCCAACATGATGCATATACATATACATTATCCAACTGATCATAACAAGCATCCAACATGATGCATATACATATACATGATCCAACTGATCATAACAAGCATCCAACATGATGCATATATATAAACATGATCCAGTTGATCATAACAAGCATCCAACATGATGCATATACATAACAGTAACTAGAGCATTGTCCTGATGCTCATCACACATCGCTTACATCCACAGCCATGGGAAGGATCCTCCTCTCGCCATGCTCGGAATGGCTCCTACAAATGTGTCCATCACTTCTTCCTCGAAGTGTCATCAATCTGGAGAACACCAAGCCTCTCTCTGAAGTACTCAAACTTCACTCTGGCTAGGGGTTTCGTCAACACATCCGCAACCTGCTCATCCATAACAACATACAAGAGCTTCACTGCTCCTCTCTGCACCATATCCCTGATATAGTGATATTTGATCTGAATGTGCTTCGACCTATTGTGGAACACCGGGTTCTCGGACAGCTTCACACAACTCTGGTTGTCACAAAAAATACCAGTAGCCTCCAACGGGAGATGAAATAAATCAGACAGTAGATTCCTAAGCCATACTTCCTCACAACTAGCCGAACAAGCTACAACATACTCTGCTTCAGCTGTACTCAGTGCTACGCAGGATTGCTTCCTGCTAAACCAAGAGATCACACCTGATCCCATACTGAAGAAGCACCCAGAAGTGCTCTTCCTATCTGCAACACTGCCTGCCCAGTCCAAATCAACATAACCCTGCAGGTTAAACTTTTGATTCGCATCATACTTGAGCCCATAATCAACCATACCCTTCAGGTACCTCAGAATATGCTTTACAACAACCAAGCGAACACCTCTCAAATCCGTAAGGAATTGGCTCAATTTGTTCACCGCAAAGCAAATATCTGGTCTCGTATTTGTCAGGTACATCAAGGACCTAATCATCTGACGATACACCGTGACATCAACTGGCTTAGATGAAGCATCACACAGAAGCTTAAGGTTTGATGCCATAGGTGTGGCCATGGCCTTGCAGTCCATCATCCCGAACCTCTTCAGAATCTCTACTACATACTTCCCTTGTCCAAGGAATATCCCATATGTACTTTGCCACACCTCTATGCCTAGAAAATAGTGCATCATCCCCAAGTCCTTCATCTCGAACTCGAAAGCAAGCTTCCTCTTGGTATCAACAATCAATCCATCCTCACCTGTAACAAATAGGTCATCCACACACAGAAGTAGTATCACTGGATTTCCTTCCTCAACCTTGTAGTAAAGGTTGGAATCTGCTTTACTTTTAGTAAAGCCCAAACTGGATAGAAAGCTGTCTATCTTACCATACCAAGTCCTAGGAGCTTGCTTCAAGCCATACAAGGCTTTCTTCAACCTGCACACATATGACCCCCTGTCATGTGTGTCAAAACCAAGTGGCTGCTCCACATACACTTCCTCCTTGACTACACCATTCAAGAAAGCTGTCTTGACATGCATATGGTGTATCTTCCATTTCATCACTGCAGCCAGGGAAAGTATTGATCTGATGGAAGTGTACCTGGCTACAGGAGCAAAAGTCTCTTCATAATCAATCCCTTCTTTTTGGGAGAAGCCACGAGCTACAAACCTTGCTTTATATTTCTCTAAGCTACCATCTGCAGCATGCTTGATCTTGTAGATCCATTTGGAAGTCACAACAGACTTCCCTTCAGGTCTCGGGAATACATCCCAAACATCATTCTTCATGATCGACGGATCATGGAATTCTTCGATTACCACATCCCGGATCCTGGGAACTTCAGATTCTTCAATAGCTTCAATAAATAGTTTTCTTCGTTGCTGGAACAAATGTTGTAGTCCTTCTTTTGTAGGTGATTGTACACAATCTTTCCTATAAGTCAAATTCAATTGGATGATTAGAAACTTCTCATAGTTTTTCAAAACAAAATATTACACATAAGTAGATATGTCATGCAGTCATGCAATTATCTTATACAATGCCTCAATACAAAATTTATCCTTATCCGTATTCACACGGTAACTTTCTAGATGCCTTCCATCTCTACCAAAACATTGTTAAGAGTGTGCACAACTCCCAACATGTCAACAAAGAGGTTTCATTCTAGATAAGTAGCAATGGAATGTTGTACAGTACCATAGGACACTTACCCATTACTATATTAGTAGTATCTTGTTCATTAATGCATAATATACATCCTAAATCTAGGAACATAAATATGTACATGAATGAACAACATCATTTCAGTAATAAGAAATAACAATTCAAATAACTATCTTCGTTTGCTTGTAGGGTGGACTCCCTCTCAATCTTTGCTTCCTTGCAGGAACTACTGGAGTGTGCTCCCTCTTGATATTTGCTTCCTAGATTACCTTTCCTTGAACTTATATTTATCCTGGACCACTATGCATGCTTAAGTGTGCACTAGTGTCATGAATGTGTCATCCTAAAGATCTCATACATAACCATACATCCATTAGTATAATCTCAATAGTATCAAAACATTATGATTCTAAATAATCTTAAACGTGTATGGTCATGATCATTTCAAACACAGATAATTTATCACAAGCATTAGTATTCAAGGTTTCAGGGAGTACTTCTTTTACTCACGCATATTCTTATTTGAACATAGAATTCTTCTAGTTAGTCATATCATCAATCAAGGTAAGAAACATAACATGCATAAACCCTTGATTACTTAAACTTCTAACTTCAAGAATAATCATACAAAAGTATAAGATCCTAACATAGAGTATGATTCTAACTTGATATAGGAAAACATACCTGGTCATCATATTTGCTAGTTATGCCTAGCAATGTTTTCTTGTTCTCTTCAATGACCTATATAATTCATAAGTCAACCATTGTAGAACCAAAACATACATACCTCTATGTGATCCATGACTATGGATGAGTCTTTGTGACCATGGTCTTGATCTAGAACTTGATTTGTACCTTCATGTTAGCAGATAACATTCTCCTCATACAACACCACAGTGCATTAGTACAATCATAAGTGTCATAACCCTAATCAATGAATGTCTTCTATCATGTATTAATAATTTTACTAGGGTGATAAGATAAGTCTAAAATTAAACAAGATTGTTACTAAAATCAATAACATGAAGACAATCATATTATAAACTTAATCATGAACAGATTTTGAAACATACCTGTAAGTCATACATGTCAGATTGCTTGAGGTAGTTGTTGTTGTTGTTCCTTTTGTTCTTAGGACAATCTGAGGAAAAGTGTCCTCTTCTTGGTATGTGCCGTGAGAGCTTGATCTTCATTCCCCATCTTCTCTTCTCGATCTATAATCTGAGCTCCTTCCTGTGAGCATTCTTCCCACAACCTACTGAAAGAGATAAGTTTCTTCCTAGCACAAATTCCTTGGATGAAGGAATCCCATGACCTAGGAAGGCCATTAAGAGTGGTCATTACCACTTCTCCTTTTTCTATGTCTTCTCCCATAGCTTCAAGTTGTTCTTTTATCTGGGAGACCGTTGAGAAATAAGACTGCATGGTCTCCGCGTTCTGGATCTTGATGTTCTTCAATTGATTCCTCAAGGTCATCTTTTGATTTATGGCCTTCCCTTCAAATAGCTTGGTCAAGGAATCAAACATCTCCTTAGGTGTCTTCAGAAATGACACATGTGGTATGAGATGGTATTTGATAGAATCATCAATGGTCCTCTTGGCCTTGACCAAGTTCCTCTTGTGTAAGGCCTTAGTCTCTTCTCCTTCTGGGACAGGAACCTCTTCACTTATGTAGGTGTCCAACTCATTCTCTTATAGGATTGACCCAATCCTATACTTCCAAGCTTGGAAGTTATCAACCCCTTCAAGCTTATCCTCAAGCTTGGTGTGGTGAGATATCTTTAATGAGAAACTCAAATGGAAATAGAAAAGATTCAGGTCTTACCACTTGATTTGCTGAAAAATTGGGTCTGGTGCTGTATTAGGGTTTGTTAGAGAAACCCTAAAAATTCAAACTTTGAATTTCAAACTTCTAAAAGGATAGAAAGATGCGCCTTGATGATCTGATCAAGCTGGTATACTCAGAATTTGAAAACTACAAAGTTTCACCCCTCAAAATTGCTTTTTAGATTTTCGGATTCACTAGGGAGGACCCTGAATTAGGGTTTGATTTTCTCAGAGCTTTACCCAACCAAAAAGTTTGATCTTGGTCTTTAAACTTCGATGTTTTAGAGGATCTTCCAGCCATGGTCTCAGATTTCAGAAATTCCAACTTTTGCAGAAGCCCTAATTTCCAGCTTCACTAGACAAAACCCCAAACTAGGGTTTGATTTTCCCGGAGCTTCACCCAACCAAAAAGTTCGATCCAAAGCTCTAAAATTAGATTTTTCTGAGGATCATCCAGCCATGGTCTCAGATTTCAGAAATTTCACTCTTTGTGGAAACCCTAATTATTAGGGCCAAAACTGAAAGTGCTCAGAATTGAATTCTGATTGGACAGAAAGATGCGACTTGCTGAGGAGAGTCAATCTAGCCTCCTTCCTTTCAATATTTGTGGAGATAAACCCAAAAATCAAGAATCCCTAGCTTCCATAGCTGCATAGTGTCTTCTTCTCAGGTTAGCTCTGATACCATGTTAATTTTTCAGCATCAATTCAATATGATCTAGGATCTTATCTGAGAGAATAACATGTATAGCATATCTACAACATATCAATGATAGACACAATAGCAATCACACAAGAGACAGAGTTTCCTCAGGGAAAACCAAGAAGGTGAAAAACCCCACAACTTCCTGAGAGATAGAAAGAGAAATGATACAAAACCCAAGTACAAGAGATAGTCTCCTAGCAACAGCTTCTCCTCCTCCACTAGTGCACTACTCTCCAATGAGTGTATGAGAGAATAAGTGAGTGGTCAAATAGAGTGCCTCCCGCACTCTATTTATACTTGACTTGACTTTCCTAATAACCTTTACTAGGTCGGCCTCAACTTAATCACTTAACATAATGCTGACAAGGATGACCCCCACTAGGGTGGTCTAATAACCCTTTAACCCACATGACTTATACAGGGCCGACCCCATCAAGGTGGTCTAATAACCCATCAAGTATAAGTTATGACACTTACAATATAAATGATGACACTTCCATATAGAGGGATAATACCATCTCTATAGGAGTACAATATACATATGTGAAATACATTCCGAAGTTACAACTACATCAACATAACTTGTAACTCAAGATTGATTCCCTAGGCTAGCATGAAGAAAACCATAAAAAAGGCGCATCCATGGGTCTCCAATGATTCAATTAGGTTGGGTTGTTCTGCTCATGCGCTGGCTTGCTCTGCTCAACCTCCCTCTCCCCTACACAACCTCAATAGCCCCAATTTGAGAGCGGATGGCTAGGTTTCTCTTCTGACGGGATGGGTTACGAGTGCTCATGGGATGCGTTCGCGCACACCATCATTCTCAAAATAGTCCAAAATGGGTTGCAAGTGATCATGGGTTGGATTTTAGGTGGATTACCCCCCAAAATTGTCCAAAATAAAAATTATTACATTAAAATACGTTTTTTTATATATAATTAAAATATTTTTTTTTTTATATTTATTTATTACTAAAATACGTATTAGGCCATAACATATTTAAAAAAAATGTTTCAATAATCTATTCAATGTGTTCACTCATGGCCCCAACAAACCTCGCTTCTAATCCCTTTGCTTCCAAATCCCTTTGAGAAAAGAATATAGGTGATGGTGAATGGATGTAGGTGCAAAGAAAGAAAAAATATTGTAAATCAACATTTTTAGGATTTTCTCTAACATAGTGATCCCTATCCTTGAATATCTCAACTTCCACAACCTCATCCTCATGTAGCCTTGTTAGGAACCCGTGTCAACTCTTCTCTTTACTTTGTTAGTATATTGTTGTTGGACGCATATGCTTTGTAAGTCATCCCGGTAGTATTTGTTGATCCATAGTTTGTATTAGCCCATGGTATGGACCCACAGTATTGGACGCATATGCTTTTAAGTCGTTCCATAGTATTATATGTCCCATGGCATTGACCCATAGTATTGGGCATAGACTTAGTATATAAGTGTGTGTTGAGGCCAATGAAGGCACCATGAAGTTATTTGTATTGAGCTTGCTCAAAGGAGATTGCCCCCTTGAAGTGGCTCGCGATCGATAAAAGTATTTTGTGATCTCATATATTGTACATTTTATCAATTAATTGTTGCAGGTTCCTCACATCTGGTATCATAGCACTTTCTTGGGCTCGTTGGGTGGAATTTTTGCCAATTTTTTTTTTCGCATCTATTGCAGGTTCAGATCTGGTAATAATCCCTATACACTTAACTATGGGAAGTACTTGGACATAAGCCCTAAAAATCATTGTGAGGAGTACCACAGGAACCCCGAAGTAGCTGGCCAATTGAGAGGACCTGGCAGCAAAAAGGGCAACGACCCCTACAAGATTGACTAGTTCCCACCCGTGAGGTAAACGAAGAGCTGTCATTTGTGGCAAAGCAGTTATCAGTTTTACTTGAGCCATGGAGTGAGGGGTATTTCCCCAATACGCAAGCTGTCAGAGAACATTGGTGGCCGAGTGAAACCCATGAACCTTTAGGAAGCCGAGCATACCTAGGGTCCATATCTATTTTCATCTGAACTGTTTCCGATCACTTCTGCGCCATTGTAGATCCATCTGTTTCTGATTACTTAAGCACCGTTGCAGATCCATCTATTGCCGATCACTTCCGCACCGTTGCAGATCCAACCGTTTTAGGTCCATTCTGAGCCATTTCAGATCCAACCGTTTTCAGATCCATTCCAAAATTCGTTTCATATCCAGCCGTTTTTGATCCATCCTGAGCCATTTCAGATCTATTCCAAGCCATTTCATATCCATTCCAAAAGACGTTTTAGATCCATTTCCCTTGAAACTTCACTGACATCTCTGCAATCCCATTCTTCATATTTCATTCCTGAGGACCCCATCCCAAATTCAACTTCCCAAAGCCAGAAATCCCACATTTGTCCATTTTTAGGGTTTGCCATAACTTCTTCGATTTTCACCCAATCACCTTCAATTTTGCCACCATGTTCATTCCTTATTTCTGCTTCTTTGGCCCTCTTTGACAATTTTTCCCATTCTTTCACCCCGCTTCTGAAACCCTCATTTTCTGCTTCCCTGTCCATTCGAAAGTGTCCAAAACCTATTCAAACCCCAATTTCCCATCAGAGTTTTTCCCAAATCCACATTTCCCTTTACTAAATAAGATTCTGTTTGTGTTTTTCTACCCATTCACAAAAAAAAAACTCCTGGTTATGGTTGTCACTTGTGCAAGAGCACAAATCATGGAGGAAGAACTTGCAGCCCTCAAAACCAAACTCCAAGATTTGGATGAAAAATTTCTCAGCCTCCATCTTTAGCATTTAGCCATGAACACTCAGTTCTCTTCTTCCAACAAGTTTTGTGGGCTGAAGCTTGATTTTCCTCGCTTCAATGGTAATGATTCGACTAGATGCATATATCGAGCATAACAATATTACTGTCTGCATAATACTTTTGATGTCCAAAAAGTTCCACTTGACTGATTTCATTTGGAACAGGAATCCCTTCAATGGTACTGTTGGTACATCAAGGCTCATGGAGAACCAAAATGGACATATTTTTGCCAACTCCTTTTGCAATGAATTCATCTCAACGATTTTGATGACTTTGCAGGAGCACTCACTAAAATTCACCAAATTGGCACTGTGAGAGAGTATCAGACAAAATTTGAGAAACTAGCCAATCACACAGAAGGACTGTCTGATGAATTCTACTAGAATTGTTTTATCAGTAGTCTTAAGGATGAAATCCGCTCAGAGGTTAAAATGTTCTATCCCAACACAATGATGGAAGTCCTAGGGTTGGATAAGTTGGCGGAGGACAAGATCACATCCCAACAATGCTCCAAATCCACTTTTGTTCCATTCATAAATATGGTTTCCCAACGACCTCCCATCACGCCAGCTCCTCACACAACTCCTATCAAGCATTTGTCTGAAGCAGATATGCGGGAACGTAGAGAAAAAAAGCGTTGTTATAATTGTGATGAGAAATTCACTCGGGGACATAGATGTGTTGAGCAACAACTCTATCTCTTAGATGTGGATACTTCGTCTGCCTCTGAACTTGGTGCAGAATCTCTAGATACACTAGATGATCAGGTCAACATTCAACAACCACATGTTGACCCTCCATCTTCAGATGGCCACCTAGAGATATCTCTCCATGCTTTATCTGGAGTCACCACCCCACAAACAATGCGGGTCAAGGGTTACTTCAAGAATATCCCTCTTACAATACTCATTGATTATGGTAGCACTCATAACTTCATTGAACCTAGGATCACTAAATAGGCTGATTGTTTTGTCCATCCTTGCTCCAACTTTGAAGTCCCGATTGCCAATGGGGGCACCTTACCTTGCAAGGGGAAGTGTCGCAATGTGCGTATCTCCAAGGGGAAGTGTCACAATGTGCGTATCTCTATAAAAGATTATACCCTGCGCTCTGACATGTTTGCCTTGTCGTTAGGCGGATGTGATGTGGTTTTGGGCGTTCAATGGCTACACACACTTGGCCCCATCTTATGGGATTTTGCTGAACGTTGGATGCAGTTTTCAGTCAATGGGAAACAAAACAGATTTACGGGATTACAACCAGGGTCTCTCGACATCATCAGTTCACATCGCCTGGAAAAGATCCTTAAGAAGAATTCACATGGTGTCATCGCTCAGCTCCATTCCATTTAGATGCACCCATCAATGATCTCCACTACTTCCTTGGATAGATATGTAGGTGTCTTTGTTGAACGAGTGGACTTGCCTCCTTCAAGAGACCTTTCTGGTAATAATTTAGCCGCATCTACATCTGAGAAAGAAATGATGGATATTTTGCATGCAATATAGAAGTGGCAGCCATACCTATTAGGGAATTATTTCTGCATCAAGACTGATCACGAGAGTCTGAAAAATTTCCTGGAACAATGGGTCTCCTCCCCAGCACACTTGAAATGGGTTATCCAACTCATGGGTTATTCCTATGCAATCATTGACAAGAAGGGTAAGGACAATCTGGTGGCGGATGCTCCTTCTTGCACATTTTTCGCCCCAGTTTCTCTTTCAACTATTTCTCTGCTTGTTCCAAATTTGTTGCAATCTGTTTAACAGGGCTATGTCTTCTATGAACTCCATGATTCTCCATCGGTAGGGCACTCTGGGTTCCTCCAAACGTATGATCGGGAACAATGTAACTTCTTTTGGCAGGGACTGAAAATGACAATTCAACAGATGGTGGCTAACTGTGATACTTTCCAGGTCAACAAGGGTGAAACGACACTCCTTTTGAGACTGGTCGAACCCTTTCCTATCCCTACATAGATTTGGACAACCATTTCTATGGAAGCACTCTGGTGATACAATACCCCATCTAAAATGACACCATATGAAGCAATCTATGGACAGGAACCGCCAATTCTTCTTCCATACACCCTCAGTAGTTCCCCAGTCCAGGCAATTGAATCGGTTCTTCGAAACCGTGATCAGATTCTTCTCATTTTGCAGGACACTCTTGACATGGAAAGAATTCGAATGAAACAACAAGCCGATCAACACCGTTCTGAGCGCACTTTTCAAACAGGTGATATGGTTCTTCTTCATCTACAACCTTCCAACCAATCCTCACTGAAACTCGAAAGGTGGCAGCTTCTCTCTCAATCTATCACAAAGGTATTAATTCAGTGGCACAAAATGCAACCCGCGGATGCTACATGGGAACCACTCCTTCAGATTCTGCATCAATTTCCACATCGAAATCTTTTAGGACAAAGATTTTTCTAAGGGAGAGGGGATGTTAGGAACCCATGTCAACCCTTCTCTTTACTTTGTTAGTATATTGTTGTTGGACGCATATGCTTTGTAAGTCGTCTCGTAGTATTTGTTGATCCATAGTTTGTATTAGCCCATGGTATTGACCCATCGTATTGGATGCACATGCTTTGTAAGTTGTCCCGTAGTATTATATGTCCCATGGTATTGACCCATAGTATTGACCCATAGTATTGGGCATAGACTTAGTATATAAGTGTGTGTTGAGGCCAATGAAAGCACCATGAATTTATTTGTATTGAGCTTTCTCAAAGGAGGTTTCCCCCTCGAAGTGGCCCGTGATCAATAAAAATATTTTTTGATCTCATATATTGTTCATTTTATCAATTAATTGTTGTAGATTCCTCACAGGCCTTTTGCAACATATATATGGTGCTAAGCATGTCATAATAAAGATGCCTATCCCTAACATGGGATTTTCTTTTCCCTCACAATAAAATATAGGGATTGGGTTTTCTTCATCTCTTCCTTGTAAGTCATGATATACTCAGACATTTTGGTCAGAATTGATGGCCTTAGAAGGAGAAAACAAGCAATTCTCATTTTTTTTTCATAGTGGGATTCTTTTGGTGCACCTCTGAGCCTTGAATATAATGAGGCGGAGGAGGAAGATGCATCCATTTTTTTTATCAATGTTTAGGGATTAAATGAACTTGGAAGAAAATATACCATCCATCATATCTTGAATTCCTTTGGTGGGATAGGTGTGTTTTGATTGCAAGAGATCCATGTTTTAGGATTCATGTTGTGAGTGAGATTCTATTTTATTTGGCCAATACATAAGTGCACTCTTATTTTAATCATTTTTATGTCAAAGGATGGGTGGATACCTTGTTCGCTCCTAAATTTGATAAATAAATTATTGATTGGGGTGTTCATCCATCTCAATGGTTAGTCTAAGCTTTGGTTAATTTGGAAATCCATATAATTGGGCTAGCCAACTTGTATGCCTAAAATAATTTTGGTGAATGGGTATCCCTTTGGAACTAGATATCTAATGGGTAAGTTTATGGCTTGTTTAGCACTAGGGGTTATAAACCATGTGGATTAGGATATACAAATATTTACGATGACGATGATGATGAAGATGATGATGATGGTGACGGTGATGATGATGATCGTGACAATGATGATGATGATGATGGTGATGATGATGGAAATGAAGATGAGAATGATGATGATGATGATGATGATGATGATGATGATGATGACGACGGCATTGACGATGATGGTGACGATGACGATGACGATGATGATCGTGACAATGCTGCTGATGATGAAGATGTTAATGACGATGTAAATGAAGATGTCAATGTAATCATCTTGGTATTGTCTTTCCAATGGGGTTTACATAATAAGTGAGATCTAAGTTTGATTCCCTCCCTCAAGAAAAAATAAAAGCATCTATAGTTAAAATATGGGAATAAGATGGAAATGGATTTATGGGAAATAGAAAGAGTAAAGTAACTTATGCACCATCCAAACATAACAATCATAATTCCCACATCTTAAAAGAGTATTCCATAATATTTAATCAATCAATTTGTAATAACTTAAATAACTTAATTTGCTTCAACTTGTACCTATGCATATGCTTTTACTCATTTAAATTTTGCATAACTTAATATTTTACATAGGAACAAAATGGTTAATGGGATACCATATATTAAACTAGAAATTATAGTATATGAAGAGTGTCTTGTGAGAAGGGAACATATGTAACAATTCCTAATGGAAAAACATGGATAACAATAGGGGGATATAAAAAGGAGTGGTGAGAAAGAAGTCAAAATTGTAACATTTGCAACAAGAAAGGGAAGAGGGCAAGTCTACAATTCCTAGAAGATATTTATAGAATTGTAACGAGGATGGATAGAGTGGTAAACTTAGTGAGCTTTTTCCTCATGAGAAAAATCATAAATTCTTCTTCATTGAAAACAAGACTTGGAGTTTGCTCAAATTGTCAAAAGTTAAGAATGCCATTCACTACAAATGGGTCTTCCTATCATAGTATAATGGAGCTCACTTGATTGACAAGTATAAGATGATATTGGAACCAAATATTTATGAACAATAGGAAGGGGTGCATTTTGAATAAATAGTTTCCCTAACAACACAAATCATCAAACCAAATTGATGTTGGCATTAGCAACACAATTTAGTTTGAGCTTCCATCAACTGGATGTGATAAAGATAGAGTGAATTCATAAATCAATATCTAGTGGAGGATGTCTACATGACTTACGAGAAAGGATTTGAGGAGGTAAGTAAGGGGATTTGTAGTTCAAATTAATAAAATAATTTTATGGCTTGAAGTAAGAACTAAGGGAATGGTGATCCATGAGCATATGAGAGCTAGTGGTTTTGAGAGGACTTCAACGGATCCAAATATGTACATCAAACAAATGGTAACAACATCACACCTATTATTTTCATTTATGTAGATGTTCTCATAATCATGAGTGGTGTAGGAGCAATTTCTAAAGTAAAACAAGACTTGGGAGAAAAACTTGGGATGAAACAATTGGGGCTTTTGCACCACCATCTTAGTTTGGAGGTATGGTATAATGGTGGAAACATCATTATTTCTTCAT